>CM076572.1:784170136-784179202 GCA_034641835.2 Pinus albicaulis
TTTTGGGTTTCATTTGGAATATAAGTAAACCTACTCAAGTCTACCATCACTTTCAATGATTTGGAATTTATGTTAGAAAAAACAATCAACCAAGTGCACCCATTTCAAATACTTGGGATTTACGTTAAGATTTAATAACTATAGGTATGGAGATTGGTTCTTTCCATATCAAAAAGTGGGAAAAATAATCACAATATGGTTATCCTTGGGTGGCACATTAACCTTAGTAGTGTCCATACCAGGATATTGGCATTCCCTAGCTTATATTCTTGTTGGTATCTTGGGAAATATTAGAAAACAATGCTTTCATTTTATCTAGAAGGAAAGGAAAAGCAAAGGAGGCATCCTTATAGTAAAATGGAAATGGATTTCCAAGCCAAAAATCACATGATTCGTTGGATACTAAATAATATTCATCATTTTTGGAAATCATTATTTTCCAAGAGTCTTTGGAGAATCATAAAACATTTAGGTTTGTGGCAGGATGTAATAAAATCAAAGTAAATAGGCAAAATTTCATATAAGGATAAATTTTAAAAAAGTTCCAACAGTTCTTCCCACCATTTATCTTCTGGTATTCTGGTCCGTTGAAGTTTTCTCAATGTTTCATCAGCCTCAGTATATCTGAAAAAGGTAGGCTGAATTGGAAACAAATGCTTTACTTCATGCTCAAGATAAAATAAATTTTCCAATATGTCATGAAGATTTTTTCCTGTTGGCAATGCTACTTCTGATGTACTGGTTGAAGAATTGGTCTGATTGTTAGCATACTTGTCCAATTTTTCAACATAGCTTTCAAGGTCCATTAGTTTATCCTCTGAAACTATAGGACTGAGCAATCCTTTTTTCAATAAAATATCAAATATTTCTCTGAAGGCAATGATTTCTTCTTGCATATCTGAGCACCTTCGTTCTAAATTCTGCATAAGGGTTCTCTTAGTAAAAACTCTTTTTATTTCCAAAATTGTTCCCGTCTTGTCCTGAATACCAAGTTCTGCAAGTTGGTGTCTGGTTTGAGTGTTTAGAAACTGTATGAGTTGATTGGCTTCCTCAGGCCTATTTCCCAATTCTTCTCTTGTACTTTGAACTTCTTCTATAGCCAATTTGACTAAATCATTCTGTTCATACATAATCTGAATTGAAGACCAGACATCCTTTATTGATTGGATAATGTTGTCCCAAAGAATTTTATTTATTTCCTTTAAAGGTTTCTCCAATGTGAGATCCTTTTCCAATGCTTTAACCAAATTTTCTAATCTTTTGACCTCTCTTGTTTTATCAGCAACACTCATTTTTGAGAGATCATATCTTTGTTATAAATTAATAAGCTGTAAATTTGTGTGCTGGAGTTCTGTGACTTGAAGTTTCAATTCATTCATTGACTTTATTAACTCTTCAGAACTCAAATTGGAAGTATTTACCTGTGATAGCTCTGTTGGCTGACCTGTTGTGGATGTACCTGTACCTGTAATTGCCTCTGTTGTTGATGCTGGAATAGTAGACTACTTGTTCTTTAATGCCTGTTCAAGCTCTTTTTCTGTTTCACTTATTTGCTCATTCAGTTTCAAAAGCAAGTCCATCATTTCTTCTTCAGAATTTTTCTTTATCATCTCTTCAGTTTGTGGATGTCTTGAAGCTGGAAATTTCAATTGCTTTCTCAAAGCTGCAATATCATCATCTTTTTTCTTGATTAGGGCCTCTATACCTTTGAAATATTTAGGATTGTGACCCAATCCAATGATTATTTCCTCCAATGTCTTTATCCTGTTGTCTTTGGCCTGAGAAGAGGCTTTTTCAAGCTGCAATTGTGCATTAGTGTTCTCCAAAGAATCCTGCAACTTCTGAGTTGCCATTGCTTTATCGGTCAGAGTAGAATATATCATTTCACCAGTCTGCTTATGTAACTCAATCTGATCAAAAGGATGAATATCCTTTGCTAAGACTTCAAAATTTGTTCTAATATAATCTGCAGCTGTTTGAGGCTACTGCACTTTTGGTTTGAGGTGACTCATTATCATTTTGCCTTGCTGAATGTCATAAGCTGACATCAATATTTCTTGATTCTTAGGAGCCATCTTCAAATACTAATTGTAAACCTCTTAGTGGATCATTCATGGCTTTTATATTGATAAAGGTTTTCTTTATATCTCCTGCATCTTTAACTGGTGGTTTGAAAGAAGATATTTCAACACTCTGTTGCTTTTGCAGCTCTTTTATCTGTAAAGTAGTGGATGCCCCACTGACTGTACCTGTTTTTTGACTATCCAAATCTTCTCTTTGGCTATCAGGAATTTCCTGAACAAAATATACTTCTGGAAGAGGATTTAATTTTTGTCTTTTAGCATGAGGTTGTTATGAAGATCCACTATCAGGGGTAGCAACTTCAGCATCTCTCTTCTTGCCTTTTTCTATATTGATAGGAGTTTGTAAAATTGAAATTTCTGGCTCATTGATCTGAATAGGAGGAATTTTTACTTGACCCCGTTCTTTAGAAGTCTCAGGTTGCTCTGTCATTATGAATTTTTCAAATACTTGTATGTCAGGCTCCTTTTCTTTTCCTTTAGATTGTACTGTGGCCAATGCACTGATCTCCTGTAAATTTTGTTGAGAAGTCCCTGCAGAAGAAGGACCAATACCTGGTATCTGCACCTGTCCAAAAGATTCTAGGTCAAGTATTTTCTCAAGGTCTTTCATTACATTTTCAACATTGACCTGCTCACTATCATGTTCTACCAATGTTCCTTCCATCCATTCATCCATATTGGCATATTGTTCAATTTCTGGAATTTTGTGATGAATGTATGGTGATATTTTATTTTTCATTCTTCTATCACAGATAAAGCTATTTGGGTCATAAGGCACCCAGTAAAAACTTTTTTGTAATTTGATATATTCTTTTAAGATTCTTTCTGCTTCCTTTCCAGCATCTCTAGAGTTACAAACAAAGGGACCTAATTGACTTTTGATCCTGAGTTGAGCCTTTTTCTTTGCATTGCAGAAATGAACTATATCTGAGTTAATCATCTGCCTTAAATACTCTAGTGCAAAGAGTCTCATGGGGACATATTTGGGCAACTTGAATGGGCACAATTCACATCCATATATTCTGATCTCGGTGTGATTTTGATACAAGTACCAGTCACCTACCCTATATTGTTTTGAGAGCTGTAGAATTTTCTTGATTTCATTATTGACTCTAGGAGGGGAAAATCCTATTAACAAAGTGGTTGCAGGGTGTACAAATAGGTCAATAAACTCATTATAGGAGTAAGGAGAATCAGAGGAATTATGGGTGATGGCAGACCAAAATATCATAGACCTAGGATTTCCTTTGGCATCAAGTTTCTGAACATGGGAAGGGAAACTTTCTGATTGGTAATAAATCATGAGATGATATATAACATAAGAATATTTGAACACTTTTTCATTCTCAAATCTCATGAACTGATCATGGATTTTATCAGCAATGTAGGATGAAAAATCATACTTGACAGCAGGGGACTGTCCAGGGGTAAATATAGACAACAATACTAGGGTTAATTGATCAACATATTCACTAGTATTGAAACCCATGATAAAGGATATCATATTCAGAATAAGCCTGCCCACATCAGTGAAAAATGTATAACCATAGAGGGGAGGGCCTTTGGGCTGATGCTCTGGAAACATGAAGGTTTGAAAAATGCGATTTAACTCTTCATGGGAAAAATTGGCAGACTTTTCAAGTAATTCTCCCATAGACATGGGAGTGAGGGCTTGACCAGGTTGAAATTGCAGCATTTCATTTATTGACTGAGTAGTGATTGGGAAAAGGATGTTATGACTCAGGGAAAAAACTGCTCTTTGATTGGGGTCATAGTTTGCATGGCAGTAATGAATTAACTCAGGAAAAATATGGACTGAGGGGAGAAGATACATGGGGAGACTGGATTCCCATAATCCAATAATATCAGAACCGTTTATAAAGTTATCTCTGCAGCGGAAAAAGGTTAGAAGAGGATTATCACTAAGAACGAGGTATTTAATTTGAAAATCTCTATTTGCTAGGGGCAGATAGTCTAAATCTCAGTGAGGGGCATTCAAAGGTGCGACGTTCAGAGCCACTGGAACCTCCATTTCTAGTTCTTGTGGATTCATAAATGAATTTCGGGTTTTTGTGAAGAAAAAACACAATTACAAGTTTTGGAAATGCAATTTACAATTCTGGGGATTGAACAAGACCAAATTGAACTCTGTTTCTGTCTTTCGTGCGAAATTTAAAACAAAAGCTAGGATTTCACAGAGTTTTAATGGGAATTGCGGTAAATACCTATTTTTTGGGAGATGAACAGTGATTAAACAGGTACAGGCTATGGCGTACGAACTCTGGATTAATGGTATGCAATTGTCTTCAGCAAAATACAGTTGATGGCGCTTGACAGTTTGTTTTTGAAATTCTCTGCATGAGACTTTGGTCGTTCACAGAATAATGAAAATGACGCGGGAAAAATTGTTTTATTCACAAAGTCCAAAGGGTGATGGGGTTTTTTTATTTATTTAATGGATGACGTCAGCAAGTATGGAGGATGAGTCATGGGAGGCAAGCGATAAGCGGTTTCCATCGCACCGCTTTTGGGGAAAAGTGGTTTTGGGCGGAGGGCGAGCGATTCCATAGAATGATTGACGCGTGGCATAGCACTGTTTGAAAACTGTCGGGCCATCGCGCGTTATTGTTAGGACGTGGATGGCTAGCGATATCATTAATAACCGTTGATCTCAGATGGGTTGATCGAACAGCGATGGGGACGTGGAAGTGACGGGGATTTAATATGGAGGGCCCGACGCAATTAAACGTTAATTAATCTCATCGGGGGGAATCTGATTGGTAGAGTTAATTAATCGTGAGGATTAATCAATTTTTTTATAAAAATGCAGGAAAGTGATCGGGAAATGATTTAACCAAGGTTAGCAGTTAAGGGAGGTATTGGGGATTTTACAAAGGGTTTATAGTTTTAACCTTGGGAAAGGGAGTCGGGGGATTAAAATACACATGGGAAGAATTATTTTTGTATTAAAACACGTAATAAAACATGTTTTAATTATTTTTTCAATATACTTTTATTATATGATAATTAAATCAGATTAATCTAATTACCATAGGGGGCGGAATTTAATATTACGATATATTTAGCCAAAGGGGGCATAAAGTGGGTTTTTTATTTAAACATGTGGGAATAAATAACTTTGGCTAAAATTTATTAATGGGTTTTTGGGGATATTATATAAAAAGGAATTATATATAATAGGAGAAGGTTATTTTTGTAAGGATTTAATACATAAAATCAATGTTAATATGACAAGGGGACAATGTAAACTCAAAATACATTAATATAACTAAGAAAGTGAAGATTTAAAAGCAAATTGCATTATAATCACTTCATCACTTAGACTTGGAATAAAATGTGATTTTGAGGGTTTTTTATGAAATAATGCATAATTTTCCTAAGTAAAATGAGATTTTACTTAGGAAAATATGTTTAGAAATGAGTGAATGTTATGAAGAATGACTTCAAGTACTTAGGCTTTTCCAATTATTGGGCCGAGGGTCCGGTCCCTCCAAAATTCAAGGAAATGCCTTGAGCCCCTCTAATTTTCAAATACCTTAGTACTTAGGGGAAAATAGTGAAATCTTTAGGGGAAGATGAGAAGGGAAGTTAATAGCTTTGACTTTGCTTTGCTTTGAATTTCTTCTAGTATAGTGTTTGCCTTTGCACTTTGTGATGAAAGTAAATATTAACACATTTAGAGTCATTATCCATCACATGCAATTCTGCAACATCATCTACCTACCCTACCTACTTTACTCTACCATTTTTTCTTCTTTATTAGGGTGCACTTAGACTGGCAAACCCTTATCACACTTTCTTTTCTTTTACATGTAGAAATCTATCTAAGTCTAACCTTATTACATCCAAGGGCTCAGATTAAAATATTGAGCTCCTTTATTTACTCTACCTATCTACTTATTTGCCAAGATTAAACAGTTTGGTCAGATTTTATTCTCTATCTCTAAAACATGAAATTGAAAGATGAAATAGCCAAGCTTAAACTGTTTGACTATTCATAAATTGTGGCATAGGATACAAGTTGCACATAATTTTATTTATTACATAAGAGAAAAAAGTAGTGGCATTTAGACTTGCACACTTTCCTTGGCCTTTCTTTTGGTGGGGTTCATTTTCTTTTACTTTTTTGGCCATTTTTATTCTTTTTACCCTTTGATTTTTCTTTTAGGGTATACCCTTTTTACATTTTTTAATTTTTTTTAATTTTTTGATAATATGGAAAACCTTTGCAACAAGAAAAGGTATGAACATATTACATAGCCCATCAAGTCAATCATGAAATATGACACCTATTGGTATAGGAGTCTAACAATGGCTCCACTTGGGGATGGATTTTCCTGGTGAAAAGTCAAGAACAACAGGTCAGTTGTCCTCATCCATTGACCTTGGTGAACCTGTAAATGTCTTCTGTCTTCTGCAAACTGAAATCTGATCTGAAACTAAAACAACACACAAAAGTTTTCAAACCAACTTAATGAAAAACTAGCTAAAAATTGAAAACTAAAAAAAAATGCTCAAAATTCTAAGCTTATTGGCACTCATCTACCTACTCAATCTACTAAAAATCTTATTGAATCAGGTAATACAAAAATTCCAATGAAGCCAATCAAGTAGTTGTAACAATAAATGGATAACTTGATTGCTTGTGATCAAAATTGGAAGTATATTATGATCATGTGCCTTTATAATAAATGATATGATGTGTAAAGGCCACTTTTGATGTATTTGATCCTTATAGAGAAAACATGTCTGCAGATTTGGGCTAAAAATATTCTCCATATAATCTGATATGGGATCAATAAAAGTATGATGTATGTTATTTACTTCTAGGCCTTCAATGACTGGTTGCTCAGTTGTATTCTGAATATTAAGCCTTGAAACTATTTCTTCTGTCTTGTGTTTGAAAGAATAATCATCCTCAATATGAAAGTCAAAAGATAGTACAATTTCCTCTTGCTTAGGAGAAGGAAGATTTTCAAAGAATTCTTTAGGATTTCGGAAATTGTATGACTGAATTTGAGAATGCAAAAGTTTAATTTCATTTTCATAATTTTCAAAAATTATCTCAAGAACACATATTTTTAGTTTGGGAGAATATTTTCTTGATTTCAAAAGAAGAAATAAAGCTCTTAAAAAATCCTCATCAAGCTGAAGTTCTAATATCTCATCCCTCAAAATAGCTAGTGATTGTTTTGTGAAATTATCATAATTATCATCATACCGATCATGTAAGTCTAAAAAATCTTCTAAGAACCTTGATTTTCTTAGGAATAGGTCATTTTGTAATAGCTTGCATCTTTTGAGGCTCCAACTTCACTCCTTCCTTTAAAACAATATGAACCAAATACTCTAATTCTTATTTCCCAAAATCACATTTGGATATTTTACATAAAAATGATTGTTCTCAATAATTTATATAACTTTTCCACATGTTTAGTGTGGTATTCCCATGATTTATTATAAATATGTGTATTATAAAAGAAAACCAACACAAATTTTATAAGATGGGATCAAACAAAATTGTTCTTAAGTCGAGCCTGCCGGACTTCAAACGACGATAAACCATAATTCAAACCAAATTCGCGTTCCAAAATAGCCTGCTGACGTCGGCCAATTTTGTGACGCGAAAAACAAATGAATTCCACCCTAATCTTTTTCGGGTCCGAAGTTGGGCTGGCGTACGGAGGGAGAGTTGTGATGCGAATTTCTTATCAAATTCGCCCTAATCTTTTTCGGGTCCGGATTTCCATTGCGCGAGTGGCCCAAACAAAGATCCGCTCCAATAAATTTCTGCCACGTGTCCTCAATCAGAACTTGCCCTGCTCCCGGCTGTGGGTGCATTCGATGGCATTTAAGGTGATGGGACATGGATGTGGTGATTTCATATCAATCACATTAAGTTTTAACGCTGTTCAATTAAGTTCCAAGGTTTTCACATCTAATCGCATTAAGTTTTAACACTGTTCAAGATCGGACCTCCACTCCTGTTAGCAATTCCACATGCTCCAATATGATCCGGCCTTCGACTCTCATTAATGATCAGAGATTAATTATGACGAGTGTCCTTCGATTGCATTTCAGTCGGGTCGATAAAATGGCATTTCGCTATGGTTTTTCAGACGAGCCGGTTGTTGGGTTACACTGCCTGCTCATTGTGACGAGAAGGAGAAGTGGCCAGCTGAACTGCTGCGTAGACCTTGCTGCATATCTCCATTTCTCTTGGTCTGGTCCTTGTCTGTCTTCCTTTTTTTCTTGGAATTCTAATTCTTCGTCTCCTCTTGTGCCCACTGCTAGTGAGACTGCACCCATGCCTCGCGTGCGTCAAAGGATGCGTTGCCACAGGGGGAGCACTAGAGGTCAACTCCTGCGCGCTCCCTCTAGCCCCTCAACCGATTTGTCTTCCGGCCAGTCCAGTGATTATTACGCAGGTCTCTATCCAAATACTAGGAGTGGGCGGGGTCAGGTTGTAGGATCTGGCCACCGTATGGATTCCCCTGCTCCTCGTTTCCTCACCGCTAGTTCACCTTCTCCCACGACGCGCACTGCGAAGTTTTCATTTAATTGCTCTCTCAACCGCCCACGAATTACAGCTTCAGTCATTGTGGTTTTCCGCGAGGAGGCCCAAACAGAGGAATAATGCACCCGTCCGGCGGGTCTGAGCTCGGAAAAAGCCGGCCATCATTCGGGCCTTCAGGAGGGGAGCCGTGGCATGAATGTGGAGGTAGCACCTAGCGATCCTGGACCTTCCGAAGGATGGTGCCGAATCGTCGAGGAGCCAGAGGAGTAGTTTGGTTAATTTGTTTTTCTTGCTTCGCGGCCCACTTAATTGGGCTGCTTTTAGATTATTTTACTGTGCTGGACCTTTGTAATATTTTTGAATTCTATAAATTAAACGTTTAAGACTGGTTTCCCTGTATGAGGGCAGTCTTCTTAATTTTTTGATTTTTTGATGAAAAATTTG
>CM076572.1:784179302-784249388 GCA_034641835.2 Pinus albicaulis
CTCTTTTAAAGTTTCATTTCTTTTTTTTAAATTGAACCCGCCGTCGCTATACTGACGCCTTGTAAGCGTCGGAATTGCGACAGATTAAAAATGTCGGAAGAGCGACAGTATAAAAACGTCGGACGAGTGACGTTCAAAACGTCGGACCACATTTTGTCCGAATTGCGACAGTTTACAAACGTCGAAAGAGCGACGTCCAAAACGTCGGACCACATTTCGTCGGAATTGTGACAGTTTAAAACCGTCGGAAGAGCGATGTCCAAAACGTCGGACCACATTGCGTCGGACTTGCGACAGTTTACAAACGTCAGAAGAGCGACGTTCAAAACGTCGGACCACATTTCGTCGTAATTGTGACAGTTTACAAACGTCGGACCACATTTCGTCGGAAGTGCGACAATTTACAAAGGTCGGAAGTGCGATGGATTGGGAAACGTCGGAAGAGTGACGCTTGTTTGGAAGCGATGGAAAAATTGTCGATAGTGCGACACTTTTTAATTGCGTCGGAACTGTGACGGTATGGAAAACCACGTTTTTCCTGCCCTCGAACTGTCACTCTTGCCACAACTATGTGTCGGAATAGCGATGAATTGGCCGTCGGAATTTCCGCCAAATTTTCTAGTGTTGGGTATCTGTGGCTTCCTTAGTTTATTCCCCCACTTCTCCCTCCAAGTATAGAGGAGGTTTGATGTGATCTTATTGCTCCTTCCTTTCCCGTTGAAAAAACTATAAAGGGGGCTTCCGATACTGGGGATTAAACCCACGGTTAGGAATCATTTGGTTGGAACGGGGAGGGGAATTCTTAGCCTCCAATTCAAGCTTAACCAGTTTATTTGAGAGGTTCTTAATTAGTTTATTCATCTCTTCGATTATATACTCCTATGATTCCCTCTCTTGATTAGAGGTAGAAGCCTCCTCCCTACTCTTTCTTATGGCCTCATGCTCTGTCTTCCCTTTGAATTTACCAGTAGAAGAAAAGTTTGCTTCTACCTCAAATGCATCAGTCTAGATCTGATCCAGAGATGTAGAATATCTTTCTCTTAGGGTGAACCCAAACTCTGGTCAAAAGCTCCTGCGAAAACCACCTTGGTAGTTTCTTGGGGAGGCTTTATTTCAGAAGGAAGATTATTATAAAGATTATTGAACCTATTTATAGATTATGTTACATCCTCATTATGTCTCTTCTTGAGAACATTGAAATCTATGGGAACATATCCATGGTCCCTCTTTTCTCCCCATTTCAATCTCAAGAAATTTTCCATTTCTTCCCAGGTGTGGACTGTGTGGTCAACTAGAGACTTGAACCATTTCTGGGCTTCCCCATCCAAATATTGGAAAAAAATCGTTAACACCACATCTAAGTGCTCTACATTTACATTCTCAGCAAAGGCACAAAATTTTTCAATATTTCTCTGCGCAGAAGTACTATCTTCCTCGATGAACCGAGGCAAGATGTTTAGATAATGTTGATGCATGTCATTCAATACTTGAGGTAGATCCAGGGGGGAATATTTTTTGAGGAGGAATCCAGGTACAACCATGAGGGGTGGTGGTGGTAGATTTTGAGGATGAATTGGTTATGGTATAACAGTTGTGTGTTGAATAGAGGTTTTTATATTTGTCTGTAAAAAGCTTTGGAGTAGTACAACTTATTTGAATTCTTTAGCCTCGGGAGTATGGTGCAAGGGAGGCAAAGAAATATCAGCGTATTCAACTTCATTTTTTATGATTGAGCTGGCTAAAGCAAGGGTTTCTAGAGAATACCCAAGTACGCGAACTGTGGTGCCAGGACCATAAATGTCATCTTTCTGCGATGAGGACACGATGAGGAAGGAAAAAATTCTAGAGTAAATGAGGGTAGGTCCACTTGGCTGGGTTTCTTCTCCTTCTAAACTCTCCTAAATATAATATTTTTGGGATCAAACACAGAAGGGGTTCTCTACTAGGAAGTATCTGATCGAGTATGAGGCCTTTTGCAAGCCATTATTACAACTGATTTGAACTTTAATAATAGTGGAGTCGCTAAGGTGAGGGCTATGCAACTCTCAAACCTTCGTGATCACCTGATTGAAGGGTGAAGATAATGTTGTATCCCAGGGAAAAGGTTTTCTAATTCATGTCCCCGACAACGACGCCAACAATATGTTGTAGCTCCTAGAGACAACCTTGAGTTGCAAAAGACCAATGCCTAGGACATCTTAAAATTAGAGCTTAAATTTGGACAATTTTATAAATTCCTCTGACAAAATATGGAATAAGAGAACAATGGTTTTGGTGGTTCATGGATGGAGCAGACCTTGGAGTGGATTCATGTGAATTCCTTATATTGTGAGAGGGCTCAAGAGGCTGTGAGGCTTGATGGCTTTTAAATGGGCCAAGTATACAACAATGAGCATAAGCTTTAAAAATATGCAGAGGCATTGAGAAAGAATAGAGAAGGAACCCACAAGAGACATGCTTACAAGGATTAAGAATTTGTCCCCCGTGAACTCAGAGGAAATAGATATCAATGAGATATGGACAAAAAGAGAGGTTCATGGAGCACGAATTAAGGAAGTGCAACAAGCTTAATACATGACCGTTAACACCTAAGTGTTATATAGACATGAATTCATGAATAAAATTTGCAGACCACTGGCAACTACATTACACGAACCATCAAAGCAGCATAACATGAAAGATGATTACACATAAAAGGAAATTACTAATAATAGAAGGAAACAGATACATACTACTCATTGCTCCATCTGGAATCTAAATAACAGCTTTATATCATATTAAGTTCAAACATCTCTCCCAAAAATGTATCTCAGAGTACAGGGAGCACAATCATACAAGACTACAACAAAATTCTTCAAAATTCTAGCCCCCCCTTTCATTTTTTGAAATCCATACTTATAGAGTTTTCCTCCGAGGGTCTATGATACTTATAATCATTTATGATAGACCCATACCTATGAAATAAAAATATCCTACCTAACTTGCAGAGCGTACATCGAGCAATTACTTCTGTATTGATAGAATTAAAACAGAAATGGGTGAAATTGAGATTTCACCAGCAAAACTTCACAATCAAACAATAAATAGAAAATACATGGTTGACCATGGAGGCCAATTATGGGAGCCTTGAAACGGTATGACGAGGAGCGGTTGTAGGTGGGCTGGCTAATTGTCATCATACAATTCCATCTATTGCTTGAAAGTCTCCACTCCCTCAGTCTTATGATTTCCAATTAATTCGTTGTAAAGTGGCCAGTTGTACTGCACGCGCCTAGCTCTTTAGCGAAGATTTCCTAAAAAAATTGAATAACCGTAACTGCACGCTCCACCCAAAGACCCATGCTGTGTTTGAATCGCAAACCGGAAACCGTATTTTGCAGGGGGGCATGGGTGATTTGTGATATTGGATGGGTGGGGGCTTAGCGGTGATGATATGTGTGAAAAACGGATAGAAATGGCGGAAGTAATGGTGGTGTCGATAGTATTGACACTGAAGGAAATGATTTAAACTGAAAAGAGCGTGCCAGAGGCTAGGGGATGGATTTATATGATGTGGAAGGGATGGGTCCCACATCTATCACAAATCATACATCGACATATTTAGTTTATGAGCGGTGGAGGTAAACATTAAAACTTGCAATGTGCAAAGTACGGGGAGAGGGAGGTGACGTTGAAATGAAGTGAGGGCCACTTGCAACATCACAACCTGGAGGTTTTACGAAAAGTGGAGCGGAAGTTAAGAGTTAAGCCTTGCGAAGTGTGATATGTGATGGGGAGAAAAGGACGACATGGCAGTGAAGGTGGGACCACCTGCAGATCAGATGTCACAAGTTTTATAATGCGCACAATGAGGGTTAAATGTTATTTTTTTCAAAGTGCGAAGTGTGGGGAGGAGTGACATGGAAATGAAGTGAGGGCCACCCACAACATCGTAGCCCGCAGGTTTTACGGAAATGGGAGCGTAAGGTAAGAGTTAAGCCTCGCAAAGTGCGATATGCAATGGGGAGAAAAGGGTGACGTGGCGGTGAAGGTAGGACTACTCGTAGATAGCATGTTGCAAGTTTTATAATGCACACGAAGGGTGTTAAAAGTTATTTTTAGTGAAATGCGAAGTGCAGGGAGGAGTCACATGGGATGATGGAGGTGGGGTCCCGCTCGCAAATTGCATATTGCAAGATTTATAGGTGCACTACGGAAGGTAAGAGTTAAGACTTGCGGGGAGTGATATGGGATGAGTGGGGGGGATGAGTGACGTGGCAGATGGATGATAGGTTTCTTACGTCATTGTGGGGGTGCTCTAGGATACGGCGCACCCGTTGGGGGTCTTCCCCCACAACTATCGTGAGCCGTAGATATGTGGTCAATAGATTTCTGGCGGAGTCAACTTTGGAGGCACCAACACCGATAACTTGTGGGCTATTTGTGCCCGCGGTTTTCCACTGATTAGAGATCATCGTTCATTTGTTTAAACCATGCCTGATGAATAGCAAGGGAGTTAATCCATTATGGGCGATGAATGATGTGGCGTGGCGAAAGTGGGGACCACCTGGCCCGCGCTTGAAGTGTTGGGCCTTCATCTTTCTCGCTCCAGCTCTTCATTTGATTGACCTTGATATTACCTTATCCCTTCAAAAGAGTCACAAGCCAACACTTCATATGATGGGAACCTTAATGTGGATGAGCTGATAGATTGGATCAATTCAATGGTCGATAAGTATTTCAACTTAGAAGAGATCTAATAGAAGAAGAATGTAAAGTTTTCCGCTACCATGTTGAAGGGCCATGCATCTATCTGGTGGGATGAACTACATACATCTAGGATTAGAAAGGGAAAACCTAAGATCAAGAAATGGGATAAAATGGTAAGTAAATTGAAGAATAAATTTATGCCAAAAGACTATCTGTTGAATCTTTTCAAATAGTTGCAGAATTTAAGGTAGAAAGGAATGACTGTCAAGGAGTATACATAGGATTTTTACAAGCTAAGTATTAGAGTAGGACATGCTGAAGATGATATAGAGAAAGTAGCCAGATACATCAATGATTTAAGGTATAATATACAGGATGAAATCAGTTTGTTGAGTTTGAAGACAATTGAGGATGCATACCAAGTAGCTTTGAAGGCAGAGGATAAAATGTTGAGGAAACAAAGTCAGAATAATAGAGGTAAAATTCCAGCAAGAAGAAGAGGTACTTTCAGATCAAGATTTAACACCCTCAGAATGAAGCAAGAGGTTCGAGTAGCAGACCTTTGTAGAGAGGAGACTTTGGTAGAGGGAGATTTTCACCCAGAGGTCGAGGAAGAGAAATTCGGTGTTACACATGTGGAGAATGGGGACACAGATCATGGGATTGTCCTCATAACAAATCGAAAAATCAATGGAATGTGAATGTAGCTGAGGCAAAGGAAGAAAATCCTCAAGTTATAGAAAAAGAAGAGCCACTTGAAGCATGAGAGTCTTTATTTCTCAAAAGAGTATTAATTAAGGCAGAGAAGGAAGCAAATGAGCCAGCGCAAAGGAAGAGTTTATTTAGAACTGTATGCAAGTCTAAAGAAAAGTGCTGCAAAGTTGTGATTGATAGTGGAAGCATTGATAATCTTCTTTCAATAGAGATGGTTGATAAATTGTGGTCTATTAAGATGGTACACCCTACTCCATAAAGTGTATCATGGCTATATAAGGGGCATCATATTTTGGTGACAGAACAATGTAAAGTAGAGATACAAATTAGTACATATAAGGATGTCATATTGTGTGATGTAATGCCAATGGACGTGTGCCATGTATTGCTGGGAAGGCCTTGGAAATTTGACAGAAAATATATTCATGATGGAAAAAGGAATACCTATACCATACATAAGGATGGAAAGAAGCACACATTATTTCCTTTGAAGGATGAAGTAGACAAAGGAGCAACCAGGAATAATGTTATGATAATTAGTGGAAAGGAATTGTTGCAAGAATTCAAGAAGGAGAAATAAATGAATTTTGTTGTTGTGGGTAAACCCAAGGTAATTATAACTTATACTAATTTAGACAATCTGCCTATGGAAATTAAAAATCTGTTAGATGATTATGCTGATATAGTTGTTGATGAATTACCAAGTAAATTGCCATCAATCAGAAGTATCAGTCATCACATAGATTTAAACCCTGGTGCAAGTTTACCAAACAAAGAAGCATATATAATGAACCCTTGGGAGAATGAATAAGTTGGAAGATAGGTATAGGAGTTGTTAGATAAATGAATAATCAAAGAAAGCCTTAGCCCATGTGTAGTATCGACCGTGATTAGTTGAAATAAAAAAGGTGAATGGCGCATGTGTACTGATTCCAGAGCCATAAAAAAAATCACTATCAGGTATAGATTTCCATTGCCATGCATAGATGATTTGATGTATTGTTTAAGTGGGTCAAAGTATTTTACTAAAATAGATCTAAAGAGTGGATACTATCAAATAAGGATTAGAGAAGGAGATGAATGGAAGACTGCATTTAAGACCAATAGTGGGTTGTATGAGTGGTTAGTGATGCCTTTTGGGCTCACTAATGCACCAAGAAAATTTAAGAGACTAATGAAAGAGGTCTTGAAATAGTATGCAGGAAAATTTGTGATAGTCTATCTTGATGACATTTGATTTTCAATCAGAGTAAGGAAAAGCATTTGGAGCATGTCAATCTAGTGTTAAATAATTTGCAAAAGGAGAAACTGCTTATAAATTTGAAGAAGTATAGTTTCATGAAGAAGGAGCTCATTTACTTGGGATTTATAGTCTCAGAAGAAGGCTTGAAGATGGACCCAGAAAATATCCAAGTAGTACTAGATTGGCCAATTCCAAGAAGTGTATTTGAGGTGAGGAGTTTTCATGGTCTTGCAAGTTTTTACAGAAAGTTTATAAGAGGTTTTAGTCAGATATTTGCACCAATAATTGAAACAGTAAATGAGAGCAACCAACCATTTAAGTGGACAAAAGCAGCAGATCGGAATTTCAAGTTGTTGAAAAAGAAGACCACTGAAAGACCTGTTTTGGCCTTTCCAATTTTTTATAAAATATTTCAAGTTGAAACTGATGCTAGTGGGGTAGCAATTGGATCTGTCTTGAGTCAAGAGCAAAGACTGATAACTTATTTTAGTGAAAATTTAATGAGGCCAAGAAGAAGTATTCATCCTATGATAAGGAGTTATATGCTATTGTGAAGGCTTTGTAGAAATGGAAGCATTATTTGTTTCCCAAATAATTTGTGTTGTATTCAGATAACCATGCATTACAGTTATAAAATAATTAGCCGAAGTTGAACCAAAAACATGCTAAGTGGGTGGAGTTTTTGCAAAGTTTTACCTTTGTAACGAAACACACAATTGGTAAGTCAAAGAAAGTTTTTGATGATTTGAGTAGAGTAAATCTAGTTATGCAGGAATTGAAGATTGGAATTCTGGGGTTTGAAGAGATGATTGATATGTACGAGGAAGACATAGATTTAAAATAAATATATGCAGTTGGTAAAAATCATGTGATTCAGAATAGAAGCCAGTGGTTGTATTACCTAATTCAAGGAGGATTGTTGTTCAAGAATAATAAACTATGTATACCTAAGTGCTCCATGAGGGAAAATATGATTAAGGAAAAACACAGTGGAGGATTGTCTGGACACTTTGGACAGGACAAAACAATTTCTCAATTAAGTGATTTTTATTATTGGCCAAAAATGCAAATTGATATCAAAAAGTTTGTTGAGAAGTGCAGGATTTGTCAACATGCCAAATGAAGAAGCCAAAACATTGGGTTACATTAGCCATTGTCAATACCCAATAGACCTTGGGATGTTGTCAGCATGGATTTTGTTTTAGGATTTCCGAAGACTCAAAGAGGACATGATTCTATCTATGTTGTCGTAGATAGGTTTTCTAAAATGGCTCATTTTATTGCTTGTAAGAAAACTAGTGATGCAACTCACGTTGCTAATTTGTTTTTCACTAAAGTTATAAGATTACATGGATTGCCTATGAGTATTGTTTTAGACAGAGATACAAAGCTCGTAGGACACTTCTGAAGGACTCTATGGAAGAAGCTAGGTACAAACCTCAGTTTCAGTTTAGCCTATCATCCTTAGACGGATGGACAAAATGAAGTGGTGAACAGGAGCTTCAAAAACATATTAAGGATTTTGGTTTTAAAAAATCCAAAGCAATGGGACTTAACACTTGCTCAAGCTAAATTTTCCTATAATAATACTCCTAGCCAGAGTACCGGGATGAGTCTGTTTCAGATTATTTTTGGGATGCATCAAAGAGGTGTGTATGTACTTAGATATTTGAGAAAAAAGAGACAAGGAGTGCAAAGGCTGAAGAATTTGCAGAACAGATACAGAATTTGCAGGAGGATGTCAACCAGAGATTATAAAAAAATACTCAAAAGTATTAGCAAAGGGCTGATATGAAGAGGATTGAAAGGGAGATTCAAGTAGATGATTTAGTCATTGTTTATCTAAGGAAGGAAAGGTTTCCAGTTGGGACCTATAACAAACTGAAGATGAAAAATATAGGACCATGTAGAATTTTGAGGAAGTTTTCCTCAAATGCATATGAGATTGAGTTACCATCAGGAGTTGGGATATCACCCATATTTAATGTTGCAGATTTGTACCCATACAAAAGAGCAGAGGAAGAACTACAAGAAGAACCTACAGAAGAGGAGGACTAGACTTTGAATTGGAAGGAAAAAATGCCAAAGACAACAAAGAAAGAAGTGGAAGCCATTATAGAGAAAAGAGCAACAAAGAAGACCATGGGACAAACCTATTATCAGTATCTAGTCAAAGGAAAGGACAACTAGTGGAAGATGCTAGTTGGATGACAGTAGTAGAGTTACATAATTTTAATGCAGATCTTGAAAACATTGATTGATCAATCTTTTATTTCCTGGGAGTCTGATGCAGGAGCATCCGGATTTAGCCAACAATGTGATTGTGTGTTCACATGTTGTGGCTAACAAGAGGTGAAATAAATTGATTATTAATATTTTTTTAAGTTTTAATTGAGAGGAGTTAGTTTGTTTTGATTTCCTAAATAAAATAGGAATAAAATTAGCAAATTGTGTCTCCCTGCGATGAGATTAAGCCAAATAGCTTAGATCATGAGGATAGGATAGAATTTTTTTTGTTAGAATGGTTCAAACAGAAAGCTAATAAAAGACAAGAAGAACCACTTTCAAGTAGACATATAAGCGTGAATAGGTGTGAGGTGAGATATAGAAAAAGTGTGAAGTGTGAGAGAAGTGCGAGAGAGGTGTGACAGAGGAATGGACAGAGAAGCGACGAAATGTAAAATTAGGCATCAAGGGCTTGACTCTGTATTTTTCATTACCTATTAATTCCAAGTGTATTTTTATTTTAATTCGACTGTATGTTTTAAAGCTATCACTTTTTTTTAATTCCTTTTTTGAATGACAAATATCGCACCGCACATAGCGGATTTTCTATGTAAAAGTTTTATGTGAAGTTATTGCTTCAAGAAAGCTTCTAAGTTGTACATCAACCATCACACTTCGGCGATTTTAGTGTTTATGTTTAAAACATCATATTGTAAGTTATTTTATTTGTGGTGCGGTAAAGAGTTAAGTTGCGATAAGATAGGGAGGGCATGATGCGATCGCAGATCGCATAGGATAAGGGGCACGGTCATTGCTAAAATCTAAAAGTTGCGACGGGCGATGGGGAGTTCACTATGAATTGCGAAATCATAAATTGGAAATATTGCAAAAATTATAAAGTAGAGCAGTTGTGGGGAGGTAAGTTGTAAAAGTTTCGAAGTGTGCGAATTGTTGCGATTGGTCAAAGATTAGTGTGGGCCCATAACCAACAGGTCCGAGCGCATATTTTGAAAATTTGCAGGTTTGTTGCTTCACTTAGGGGAATCATTCTAGGCCATAACCAAGGTGTGGAAAATGGGAAGGGGAGGCTAACACCTTGTGGAGCCAATGTGAAAATGTGGACCTAGATGGGGAAAATATGGAAAGGGATTATAATTAGCGGAGGGGAGTGAAATATATGGTATCAGGAAGCAGGACCATGAAACCAAAATTATGGTTTCCCATGTAGTTCCACTCCTAAGATAATAGCCCATAGGGGGATTCTGTAGAAATTATATAACTTATGTGTTATATATCCAAGATTCTTCTGATCTAACACTATTTTAACTTCATTCAAAATACATAATCTATTCCACTATTGATCATTTGTGGAAATTAATTAAGATTACAATGCACACATGAAACCATAAAAATTCACACACATTAACACAGTTGTTTAACGGGAAAGCCTGAAGCTGAAAACCAAAAATATCTGTATACAATATATGTCATAGATATCATGTAACAATCCTCATGCAAAGCTGATCATATCAAGCTCTCAGTACAATACAATCGCTACACACTAATCAGGCCCGATCTTGCAAATCCATGCACCGATCTTTGCCACCTGCTAGCCTGCCTCTATTGCGCAATCCCTGCTGAAGAATGGCTCGAATGAACTGTAAGAATCAACAAGCCAGTATCAATTCAAGGCAATCCTCATTGGAATCTCCATCGGAAAGTGCTGGATGCAATCAATGCATCACTATAGTCACAACCGATAGTCACACTTGCTCTTTCACCTACCTCTCCACTGGTCTCCACTGAAACTGCCATGCACTGTAGTTAACTGATGTATTCTTCAGTTGATTAATGAGTTATTATTTAGTGAATTAATTAACTAATTAATTCACACCACTCTCACTAGTGTATCAATCAGTTAGACTAGATACAACTAGCTTAACTGAGTCTAATTGAGTTAAACTAAATACAACTCCACCAACTACTTCTATAACTCCACCAAACTCTGTCACATGAGTTCTAACTAAAGTCCTCATGCATTAGCTCCAGTAAACCCTCAGGAATAGCGTAATTCCTTCTGTCAACTGCTGTGCCACATCTGTGCACTTAACTGAAGTGCTCCAAGAGAATAAGATAATGTTTAGAGTCCAAATATTATTAAGAGATAATAATATTTGACATATCTATTTTTAGACTGGCAATCTAAAAATAGATTCCACCAAATATGTCTAAAAATAGAAGTCCATCTATTTTTCCAACTTGACCAACCATCCACAAATATCATCCTGCAACTCATATAATATGATCGACATGTCTAAAAGTAGACATAATCTAAAAATAGACTTTGCGCCAAAAATAGCCTGCGGGCCCACTTAGTGAAGGTGACTCTTTTCACTAAGCTCATCATCTTGTTGAATCTCAACAATCCCTCTCAACAAGATAGGGATTATCTGCCACCCCGATCCTGTCTCTATGGTATTCGAATTTTCTCCTGGTGAGCGCCTTCGTCAGAATATCTACATCCTGATCCTCCGTAGGAATGTAAGAAAGTAACATGATCTTCCGCTGCACACAATCTCTGATATGATGATACCGGAGGTCAATATTTTTAGATCTATCATAAAATACTGGATTAACCGAGAGTTTAATGCAACTCTGATTATCACAATAAATCACAGTAGGCTCTAAGTGAGAACCGAACAACCTGACCAGGATCTTCCTCATCCATATAGCCTCGCATGCAGCAAAACTTGCTGCCATGTACTCGACCTCCGTTGAACTGAGTGCCACGGATCTTTGTTTCCTACTGTACCAAGAAACTGCTATAGATCTGATACTGAATATCCCTCCATATGTGCTCTTTCTGTCCGTTGGGCTCCTTGCCCAATCTTCATTCGTGAAGCCATGCAGCTTCAACTCATCCGACTGTTTGTACCACAATCCATATCCCGATGTGCCCCTAAGATACCTCAGGACATGCTTGCCTGCCTTCCAAAAGAGCTTGGTAGGATTAACCATAGCTTGTGAAAGCTAGTTTACATCATAGCATATGTCCGGTCATGTATTGAATAGATACATGAGCGAACCAACCAACTGTTGATAAACAATGGCATCCACTACCTCTGCCGATGTAGCATCCTCTTTCCTCCAACCACCAGGAAGAGGAGTGTTGATAGGCTTGCAGCCTTGCATGTGAAACTTCTCCATTATCTCTAGGGCATACTTGCCTTGAGACACAAACAGTCCACCCTTCCGTTGCCAAATTTCCAATCCCAGGAAATAATGAAGGAGGCCCAAGTCCTTCATCTCAAACTCCTTTGCAAGATCTGCCTTGCATGAGTATATCAACAGTTCATCACATGTTAGTATTAAATCATCTACATAAAGTACAATGATCAACAACTTACCCTCCACCACAATTTGGTATAGGTTCGGATCCGCCTCACTCTTGGAGAAACCAAGTCTGGTGAAATAACTGTCTATCCGTGTGTACCAAGCACGAGGTGCTTGTTTCAGCCCATAAAACACTCTTTTGAGCTTGCACACATGCAACTCGCTGATGAAGATTTTGAATCCTTCAGGCTGCTCAATGTACACCTCCTCCTCAATGACTCCTTTGAGGAACTCAGTCTTCACATCCATCTGATGAATGTGCCAACCCATCTGCGCTGAGAGAGCAAGGATGGTCCATATGGAAGAATACCTTACGACAGGTGCAAAGGTTTCTTCATAGTCAATCCCCTCAATCTGTGAGAAGCCCTAGCCAAAAAATCTTGCCTTATACTTCTCGACACTCCCGTCAACAGCTTGCTTCACTTTGTAGATCCATCTCGAACCTACCACTGATTTCCCTTCCAGCCTTGGGACAATCTCCCATGCACTGTTTCTGACAATCGAATGATTCATACTCTTCCACCATGGCATCTACCCATGTGGGATCCTCCATAGCTTCCTCAAAAGAGGATGGCTCTGTTACGATACACTTTCTCATCAGAGCCATGTATCCAGTAAATCGGTCAGGTGACTGTCTCTGTCTGTGCTGTGATGTAGGAACTCCTACATTCTGCACTGCATCAAGATTCAGTCGCTCAACTTATGTAGTGCGATCCCGCCCTCTGATGTTTGGCGCTGCATGAGTGGTTTCTTCCACTCCATGAACCTCCTCTTGTGGCTAATCCACATCCTGAGGCTCATATTTAGGAAAAGTAGCTCCTCATCTGCATGCAAGTGTAGCTCCCTCTCAAGCGACAACTTCATGGCTTTCTCCTCATGAAATTTGATATCCCGTCGCACAACAGTCATCCGACTGTCTAGAAAATACATACGATAATTGTGGGGTGTTTCTGTGTACCCCACAAATATCCCAACCTCTGTGGTTGGCTCCAGCTTCTTCTTGGCATCGTTCGTCACATGAATGTAAACATGTGAGCCAAAAATTTTCAAATGAGAAATATTAGCCTTCTTACCAGAAAACGCCTCTTCGGGTGTACTCATGCCAAGTACTGTATGAGGACAACGGTTTTGCACATAAACCGCAGTGTTGCATGCTTTATCCCACAAGTGTATGGGAAGGCCCTGATCATGCAGCATCGCCCGTGCAGCACCCACGATCATTCTGTTCTTTCTCTCCATGACCCCATTCTGCTGTGGGTTATGAGGCGCTATGAGTTCTCTTCGAATTCCTTCTGTGCTGCAAAAGTCTTTGAATTCGCCAGAGATATATTCACCACCATTATCGCTCCTTAGAGCTTTCACTTGCTTCCCTGAATATTTCTTAACCAGTGCCTTGAACTCACAGAACTTTGAGTATGTCTCGCTCTTATTTTGCATGAAGAAGATCTAACACTTATGAGAAAATTCATCAACAAATATCACATAATACCTGTGCTTCGCTGTTGAAGCAACCGAGAAAGGTCCACACACATCTGTATGAATTCTATCAAGGATCGTCATGGCGTGAATATCCTTCTCATGAAAAGTGGTCTTCACAAATTTTCCCAAAGTACATCCCTTGCACTGTGCTAACTGCGCAAGTGTACCCTTGGGAAGCCCTGTAGAAATCTACTGCAAACTTTTCAAAGCACCATGGTGAAGATGGCCCAATCTCCTGTGCTACAGTTTTCCCTCATCCCAGCTCACCACTCCTTTTGCTTTTCCTACCATTGCTACATAGCCATATTCCTGCAATTGATAAATATTCTTAATTCGAATCCGTATCCTCCTAGTTTGACCAGTTGTTTTACTGCGTAGGAAGGCTTTTCCCTCGCTAAAAACAACATCATAACCCTTGTCTTCCAACATCACCACAGAGATCAGATTCTTCTTCAATCATGTAACATACATGACATCCTTCAATATGAAAGGTTTACCAGACTTCCTCTCAGAGGAAATGGTCCCGATACCAGTCGCATTGTATCTACAATCATCGCCCATCTCGATGTGCACTCCAAGATCCTTTTCATCCAGATCACTAAAAAAATCTTTGTCTCCGGTCATATGGAAAGACGCACCACTGTCAAGAAATCACACTGATCCCATCACAATTGAAACCAAGCATGCGATCAGCTAAAAATCCAACTCAAACTGCGAGGCCAAGGCCTCTCTAGCTGCAGATCCAGCAACCTGCTTATTTTTCTTCTTCTGTGGACAATTAGTGGCGTAATGTTCGTGTTGGTGATAGTGAAAGAACTTCACCTTGGACAAGTCTTGCTTCTTTCCTTTCGCACCGGATTGAGAAGGATTTTTCTTCCCCTTCCCTTTCCTTGCTTTGGCAGCCAAAGCGCAATTTTCTTCATCTTCATTCTTTGATGAAGATCCATCCCTGGTACCCCGCCTTATCTCCTCCTGCACAAGATTTGACCAAAGTCGATCCCATCCTGGCAGTTTCTCCCGACCATTAACAGAGTCCTCGTAGCTATACCAATTCTTTGGAAGCCCAAGGAGAGCCAAGCTCACCAAGTCCTCTTCATCTACAGTAACCCCCACACTTCCCAGCTCATCCTTGCAGTGGACAAACTTCATGAGGTATTTTGGTATACTGTCGCCTTTCTCCATTTTTATTTTTCTGAGCTTGTCTTTAAGTGCCAACTTCCTCTAGTCGCTTCTGCTTTGGAATAAGTCTGTCAAATATTTCCACATTAAGAATGGAGTAGCTTTACCATGAAGGCTGGACACTGTGTGATCCTTCACACCTTCCAACAGAATTCTTCGACACTTCGCTACCTTCTTTTGCCATGCGTCAAGTGTGGCTGCATCGCTAGAACCAGGCTTTGGAATATCAGTATCTATGAACTCCATTAACCCATTATCATCTAGAACCACCTCCATCCTATCCTTCCATGAAATATAATTTGACCTTCCATCAAGGTCATACTCCAATCGCAATCCATTGAAAGACATTTCAATGAATTCTCAACTTCGACACCAAGAAAACACTGCAGCAAATTCTAATTCCACCAGCACAAAACTCAGCCACTTCAATAATTGCAATCTTCTCCGATCAATACTGCTTTGATACCATGTAGAAATTATATAATTTATGTGTTATACATCCAAGATTATCCTGATGTCACACTATTTTAACTTCATGCAAAATACAGAATCTATTCCACTATTGATCATTTGTGGAAATTAATTAAGATTGCAATGCACATATGAAACCATAAAAATTCACACACATTAACACAGTTGTTTAACGGGAAAGCCTGAAGCTAAAAACCCCAAATATATGTATATAATATATGTCATAGAGATCATGTAACAATCCTCATACAAAGCTGATCATATCAAGCTCTTAGTACAATACAATCGCTACACACTAATCAGGCCCGATCTTGTAAATCCATGCACCGATCTTTGCCACCTGCTAGCCTGCCTCTACTGCGCAATCCCTGCTGAAGAATGGCTCTGAATGAACTCGAATTCACTAAGCTTGCACTGTGAAATCCTCATTGGCATCTCCACTGAGTGTTGGATGCAATCAATGCATCAATATAGTCACAACTGATAGTCACACTTGCTCTTTCACCTACCTCTCCACTGGTCTCCACTGAAACTGCCATGCACTGTAGTTAACTGATGTATTCTTTAGTTGATTAATGAGTTATTATTTAGTGAATTAATTAAACAATTAATTCACACCACTCTCACTAGTGTATCAATCAGTTAGACTAGATACAACTAGCTCAATTGAGTCTAACTGAGTTAAACTAAATACAACTCGACCAACTACTTCTATAACTCCACCAAACTCTGTCACATGAGTTCTAACTGAAGTCCTCATGCATTAGCTCCAGTAAACCCTCAGGAATAGCGTAATTCCTTCTGTCAGCTGCTGTGCCACATCTGTGCACTTAACTGAAGTGCTCCAAGAGAATAAGATAATGTTTAGAGTCCAAATATTATTAAGAGCTAATAATATTCGGCATATCTATTTTTAGACTAGAAATCTAAAAATAGATTTTCCCAATATGTCTAAAAATATAAGTCCATATATTTTTCCAACTTGACCAACCATCCACAAATAACATCCTGCAACTCATAGAATATGATCGACATGTCTAAAAATAGACTTTGTGCCAAAAATATCTTGCGGGCCCACTTAGTGAAGGCAACTCTTTTCACTAAGCTCATCATCTTGTTGAATCTCAACAGATTCCATGGGAATAACATACATGATTAACCCCCTAGTTGATGCAAGGGAAAAATAATACAATTTAAGTCCTTCCTTATTCCAAGTTTTCCCGACCATATTTTTCATTTTGTGGTACATTTCCTATTGTATTTGGCGATATTATTCTTTTATATTTTTTCAAGTACATCAACCTTTGGGGCATCGTTCTAGGCCCAACCCAAGGTGTGGAGAAGGGGAAGGGGAGGCTAACACCTTGTGGACCCAATGGAAAAATGTGTACCCAGATGGGGAAAATATGAAAAGGGCCTATAATGAGCGGAGGGGAGTGAAATATATGGTATCAGGAAGCGAGACCACACAACAAAAATCGAGGTGTCCCATGTAGTTCCATTGCTAAATATAATAGCCTATATGGGATATTCCACAGGACGAGGATATAATATTAAACCTCCGATTGAAGCAAAGGAATAATAGTGCAATTGAAACCCTTCCTTATTCCAAGTTAACCAATAATCCATGCTCAGGTGTGCCCAAGAAAAGAAAGCATAAATACCCTATTACATAATGAAAAATCATACCTTAGGGGTGGGATGACCCACCTTCAAACATATGATCACAAAAAATGAGCGAGGGTACACAATTTCCAGCTCAATGGCAGAGAATGGAAACACATCATAGTTATCAGGTGGCTGCAAGGGGTTTTTAGCTGCCAACTGAAGAAAAATCTAGGAGAAAATTTCTCCTATAGGGGTCACTCACTGATGGTGGTTAACAAGGCTAATATCCTTAAAAATGTATCATCCATGCTACAAGGTGGAAAAATTCATCAATTTGACCCCCAAAAATAGTGTATAAAATGAATAAACATGAAAAATAGCCTTATATCACCCACATATGTGAGTAAAATCTCTTCCAAAGGTTTAAATTATCCTCATAAGCCATGTATCTCCATTAAAAAGTGAAATGGATGGCTCAAGGGGTATGTATCATCCTAAAATTCATGTCTCATTATGCAAAGGTGGCGCCTCATCACCAAAAGTATTCCTCTCAACTCCAACAACATCCTCAAATGTAATATAAGGGTGGCATCCTTGTGCAAGTTTTGTTGGAATCATGATTTCTGTTAGACCAAAACCTGCAGGCCTTAGTCTCTGCTACAATCGCCAGAGTTAGGATCCACGAGAGGTGGCTAGTCCATGTCACGAAACACACGGGGAGCGTTGAACCCAATGTCCAAGAATCCCCCCCCCCAATGCAAGCCGAGTGAGTTTCGAACTCGAGACCTGTCACTATGATAACACTTGTTGGAATCACGATTTCCATTAGACCAAAACCCACAGGCCTTAGTCTCTGCTACAATCACCAGAGTTAGGATCCACGAGAGGTGGTTAGTCCATGTCGGGAAACACATGGGGAGTGTGGAACCCAATGTCCAACAAGTTTTTGATGTCATCATGGTAGAAGGTGCTAAATTCCCTCCAAAGGGATCTCAATCTATCATCATCACATATGATAATCAGGTAAGTGTGGTCATTAATAAGGTTCAATGCCAACATGGGAGCACCCTATCATCTCAAGGGCACATCCTGCACCTAAGTCAATTCCCTATCTCAAAAGAAAAATGTCCAAGGTCATGACCCTTGAAGAGAATCTCAACATCTGTGCCAAGTCATCATCAAGGGAAACACCCTAAAAATATGTTCAATGGCCTCTGTCAATTGTGTAACATCATCTTGAATAACATCTAAAACATACTCAAGGAATCAAGTGAGGTCAACATCATGGGTACGAAAACAATAAGAGAATTAAGGTGGACTATATTTAATGTTAAAATCATAAAGGTACTTCTTATTAGGTATCATATTCAAATGTCACTAGTTTATGTATGTATACAAGTTGCTAGATTTAGCTATTGGACAATTTTCATGTGTCCCTATTAGGTGCTTCCAGCCCTAAGCATGGGAATAATTCCTACACTGATCCTTTCAATTGATAGGTGTCATGGTTTGGGGCTTAATTCATGAAATGTGTCATAGTATTATACTAATTTATGCAAAAACCATCACCCATGAGAACCTTTGTAGAGGGATCACTTAGCTACTTGAGTTTCCTTTCTCACCTTTTATTTTTCCAAATCCCTTCATTTTCCTTTTTCTTTCTTTGATTGGATCATTCAACAAGTTTCAATGATTATGTAATAATGATGGTATCCCCCTTATTTATGGGAAATTTATTGCTTCAATAAGGTTGAAATTCTCTTTTACAAGTTCCTTTTACTTTGATAGACATGAAATATGCATGGAACTTTCGAGTAAGTGGCTATATAATAGGGGGTAGATTTGGAAATCAATAATTTGATTTTGATTTTCTTTACATCCCTTTCCATTATTTTACATTTTGAAAATTTTCTTATGCTTTTTCTTTTCTTACAACTACATCAACCACACACATTTCCAACCCTTTCTCATAAGATGAGGTATATAGGGAACCAATATGAATGACTAACAACAACCAATAAAAACATGGGAGAATGGATAAGAGAATGATGAAAAGTGTTAAGTATGTGTAACATGGAACAATACCACAATCAAATCCTCTTATTTGTTCCCCTTATAGACAGTGAAAGAAAAATCCCTAAGGAAAGTCACACTAGACTAGAAGAAAATGATAACCATCAAGGTGAAATACGGGAACAAGTACACATCCCATACATCATGATTTATCATTAAAATTCAATCCATAATCCATATTTTAATGTCATAAACATTAAATGAAAGCTATTACATGAAAAATGGTTATAATGTACCTCATAATTGATGACCCCACCTTCATTGGATGAATAGGCTAGTTAAGTAGACAAGCTAACATAATAGTGGCCATGAGACATCTAAGACTCCCATCTATGAATTATAGCGAGGCTATTGGATAGAAAACTATATCATAGAAGAAAATTTTCTCCTAGGGTTACCCATGCATGTGTGATTTGGTGGATCAAATTTATGCTCAAAATCGAAATTTTTTGGAATGGATTGGAACCTGAACGATTGCGTATATCTCGTCATTCTGAATATGGAACAACTAATTTCGTGAAAAATCGATGTTTTATGCTCCTGCAATCATGATCTGTTCATTTGTGGTAACAACTAAAATTTTTGATTTTTGGGTGTAGGGCTGGAGAGTCATCAGTCTGTACTGCTGAATAGACCTTGATCGTACCTATTGACTCTGTCTCTCTGGCCACTCTCTATTCACTACTTTTCAAGTTTTAATTGGTTCAAGATTTGATGATTTTCATTGGTCGGAGTTTGACCAATAGCAGGGAGCCATGTGGGCTTATGCGAGGCAGCCATGTGGCATCCCTGAATTGGTCTAAAATTTATATTGGAGGCTAAGCGCACCCCCACTAGAATTGAACATAGGACCAGCCAACAAAAAACCATATATTTTACCGTTATACTATCTCATAAATCTTGTTATACATATGAAGAAAACATTATTTGAAGTTTCATGACGTGTTATTTGGGGGTGGGCTAGGGCTAAGCCCCAACCCTGGTCACCCTGCCCATGGAAACGAAGGGGAGGGATTAGGGGCCAGGGCTTAGCCCCAACCCCCCATATATGGTCAAACATTATTATATAACCAAAGTTTGTTACATATTAATCCGATAGAGTTTTTTTAAAATATAAAACCTTTATACCATAACCCATCACATGTTTTAACCCAAATTTCGATGCAGGGATGTAAAAAATTATGCAATAGTCAAGCAGGGATGTTAACATGGCACGATAAGGTTTGATGCAAGTTTTGTTGTGGTAAAAATCAACCATCGACGAGTTAAAACATGGGGTTCACATGGCATGGTTTGTGTAATCGCCCGACACTAAATGCAGAGGGGTAGCAGACTTGCCAGGGGCAGGGTTCCACTAACCCAACCCATTTCAAAACACAGTTGAAACTGGAGTTGAAAACGGCAGGAATTCGTTCAAAAAACTGTGAAATCAATGGTCATAACCCAACAATGTTGCATAATTTTTTGCGGGTCATAGGTATACCGAGGTAAATTAACGAAGCAACATTTTACACCCGACACGACAGGAATCTCACCGGTGCTGAAAAAGCGTGAAATTTTTAGACAGTTTGCAGATAGGTGTGTTTTGTACGAAAAATAGCAGAAAAACTTGAGGATATCTTAACTTTTGCAGTTTTTGGCCTTTTTTGGAGTAGAAAGAGGCTAGACAAGGGTTTTTGACATTTCTAAAGCCATTGGAGCTATCATTAAAGCCATTTGACCATTTTAATTTGATGTAAGCACCATTTTTTGAGCATAATGAAAGAGGCCCAACCATTGGAAGTTGGACCAGGAGATGTTTCCCAGGAGGGGTGAAATCCTTCATCATTTGCTGCTGTGTGTTTCCTGCTATGGTGATATTGTCTCTTATTTTATGCAAAAACTGATTTTTTATCTCATGCTTATGTGTTTAATAATTTCACATAAGAGGCTTAAAACCCTAATTAATCACTTGCAAATTTTAACATAATCCTAAATCAATTTCACATACATATCAATGTGGATGGGTAATAGAGACCACTTAGATACTTGATAATTACATCCAAGTTCTTGGAATATCTTTCCCACATAATGGCTTGTTTTTTGAACTCAATGGTGTAATTTTGTATGGTTTGTCCTTGCTTCTACCAAAATTAATGGCAATGGATTCACCAGTTCTATTTTTATCCAATAAGGTAAATATATGATTTAATGAGGGTTTTAAACACCTCCCACCTTATTACTAGGGGATCTTCCTCTAGCCTAAGCATCTTCTTATTTATTTTAGACCAATTTTGGGCGTGTGCCTCTAACTTTAGTTAAGGAAAATAATATCTTTTGTCTCATCCTATATTATAAACACTCAAATAGATTTCTAACTATTGTAACCATCAATTCAACTTAACAACATCAATCACACCCTGATAGGGTTAAATGTGGCATATATGGATGCTACATGATGTTCCATGCCCTGTTTTTTTCTCACAATGTCCCAAGCTTTTACTCTTCTCAACTATGGAACATCAAATTAATGCAGTAAAAATAGAATCATTCCCTTCCCTAGTGGTCCAATATTTAACATGCCCCGATAGCCATATGGGTTTGGGGTTAGGGATTTTACATCCAAAACTCTTAATTATGGTTAGGGCTTTGACCCTCTAGAATATTTGTGGAATTCTACATATGAATATATCCAAATGTATGAGTAATGGGAATCGATGCAACATCCACTTGATACTATGTTGGTTAAGAGCATAGATCAACTTATAAGAGGCATAACGTTTTCATACAAAATTAAATTGAGGTGATATTTTCACCATTAAATAAATACCAACATGTATTAAATAAAAATGTAAGGGTTTGGGAGCTTTTAATGGAGAGTTTTGAACCAAAAATTAACTACGTAGTGCCTCAAATGAGCTCTAGAAGTTGCAAGATCCCAAATCACACAAATAGAACTTACTACTAAAATGGGTTTTACAAGTCAATAAATCTTAATTAAAATGGGTCCTACAAGTAATAACTCCTAATTTTACACATAGGATTATCAAAATAGATGAAAAATGATATGGTGATCTATTTTTTTATCACAGAACAAGTAAATCAATAGAGTATTGAGACTGGGATTAAAAAGGATCAAGTTTCCAAGCTATTGTATCTTCACCCAAATCACAAAAGTCATAGTTTTTAAAAAATATGTACCAATATCCATAATTACTCAAGAAAATTCAATGTTTCAATTACATGTTAGAAATTAAATAAATCAAAGCCGAAAACAAAAACCTTACATCAAGAATATTATAAACCATAAAGTAAAAGGAAAAAAAGCAAGCTAAGATGGATTGATTCATTTACCAAGCCACTGTTTTGTAGAAATATTCAAAGGTCCTATCATATTGTTTCCTCAACCCTATGCCATTACCAAAGTGTATCAATAATTGAAAAAAATTACCAACTCTAAAATTCGTTTTAGAGATAAATCAACATTTAGACCTCTTTTCCATGCATTGAGGAAAAATCCTTCTTAGGAAAATGACTTCTAGTATAATGAAATGTATATTAACATCATGTAATAAATAGATTAATAAAATATTTGTATCATAATTTCATTGTTATTTGATTTGACAAGTCATACCATTTCTAAAAAGACATGACTTATCACCTCAATTAGTTATTTATACACACATAATTAGCATTGCATCAATCATCTAGTAATCATTTGCTATAAATTTTTTAGATTCCTATATGTTTATATTGTGTTCTTTATTTGCATTAACAATATGCACTTTGTGTAAGTCGAATATTAACACTATGTGCCACTTTAGATTTTCCATATAGAAAGAATGCAACTAATAAATACTCAAACACAATGGAAGTCCATTTCAACCAAGGCATCCTTGATATATTTGAATGCATCATTCTAGCACTTGTCATTCATTTTACTTTACATAAATTCTTAAATGGATATTTAAGGTTCCTAAATATGTGATTCTCTCATTCATTGTTTTTTCCAAAGATCCTTAAATAGATTTTACAACACCTAAAGATGAGACAAAATGACCCCAAAAGAATTTGTAACCATACACTCATTAATTTTCTTCTCCAAAAATCAGACAAACCATAATGACTCAAATATATTGCACAATGGGTAGCCAAGATAATTACTCCTATTTCTCTTTGGATCCATCTCATTTAATACACCTCCACTATGTTACCTCCTTGTGTCTAACACTATCACGAGGTTTTATGAGACACTTTAATGACTATATCTTACAAGTTGAATATATGTAGTAATAATTAATTAATCAAACTTAGTGGGGGCATGTAATGAGTATCATCATGACACATTAAGGGCACATACATGCAAACATCTCAAAAATTCCAACACAAAAGAAAATAAGATTTGATATGAGGTGATGTGAAAATATGAGGAGATTAGTATTCACAATAAAATTCTGAGTCATTGTTCAACAATGATAATGTTTGTGAAAATTGAAGGATAATAAGTTATTATCAAATATGGTTCCATTTCCTAACCTTTTAAGGAATATTTTTAGAGCATAAACTGATTATCAAATTTCATGAAAGAGATTTGATGACAAGATATGGTTATCAAGAATTTCCCTCCCGTTGAAGGCAAAGTGTGAGACAAATTTCCATTAGGAAATCTATATATTAAATTTAAGAAAATTATTAGCTACATTGTTGAGTTCACAAACCAAATTACAAGTGACTTCAACCTTTTAGGAAAAACAAACAATTTGGATATGGGAGAGAATTAGCTGTGTTAACTTGGAGAATGGCTTTTAAAGAAATCATATACATAATATGGCTCTCAAATATAAATATTTATATATATAAAAATGTTCTAAATGAATTTTTTTTGTTCATGCATACATATATTTATACCATGGAAAACATTTCAAGTATTTCCTCATATTTCATAAATTATGCCCAACATAAAAGTCACCCATGGCACAAGTACACTTAATCCCAAAGGACCCAAGGGAATTCAACCTCAGGAACTATATCAATATGCTTTCAACGTTGTACAAGTCAAAGTGCTTGAATTAACCTCATAGGGAAACCTTTGGACACTTCCCCATATTTCACAAATGGTTTCCTTATAAACATGTTGATATTGATTACAATGCTTAACATGATAGGAACATCAAGTGAGGCACACAAAAAAAGCAAGCGACCTAAGGGATTGACCCAAAAACCTCCTACATGAAGTTCATTGAGCAAGACCATTGAAATTTTAAGGCTCTCTCTCTCTCTCTCTCGATATATATATATATATCGAGATCGAGAGAGAGAGAGAGAGAGGAATATCTCACGAGAAAATATAATATATGCTTATGCATATCCATGGACAACATATTTATTAAACTTATTAACATAGTGTAATAGTTCAAAATGGGAATGTCATACAAGCCTGCTGAAATAACGCAATTTTAGGAGATTGGTGCATAGAAATGAGTTTACAGCCCTTGGATCCCTTATATCAACATATCTAGAGTCTAGATCCAAAAGGGGAGAAAAAACAAATCAAACTAGGTATGGTAAATAGATCTCCCACCACCTAGTCTAGCTAAAAAAACACCCTACAAGAGGGGTTGCAGCTATGCACAACAATTTTTTTCAGAAATAACGCAGTCTTGGAAAGCATGAGAAGGAGGCCGTCAAATATGATAAACTTATGAGTATACAACATCAAATTAGAATTACAATGAAGCTCTTTCAATATACAGTAGAATATAGGAGACAATAGAGTAAGAAATCTTCAGAAAAGAAGACTGCAACACATATATAAACTGCAAAATGGCTTAACATCATTATTTTGAGGAGCTGCAGCAGCTGAATATTACATCTCAAATATAGGACATATATGTGGACAAAACATTAGATCCATTTCAGATCTGTAATCTAGAAAGTCTTATTTACAAGATCCCCTTGGGGTTTTGAGCAAATCATTGATTACAAAGAGTAGATTTGAGTTTTAAGTTGCAGATCTGCAAAATGCTTCAGAAATTTCTGAAGATGAATTTACATTAAAATAGATCAGATCTAAATAGAACATGGATCAGCAAGCTAATCCATGGATCACCAAAGTGAAAGGCAAAGCCTAGCACCCAAGATCTCTCATAAAAAATGGGGTCAAAACACCCTGCAAAACTCTACTGAAAATAACGCAGTTCCTCAATGAAAACTGTGTTGTAGCTTGAATAACAATGATGGCCCGATGCCAAGATACAAATTTGAAGCTCAAACAGTGGATGCACTCTTCCAGAAGGTTAAAAGACACACTCACTGAGAAGAGGCTCCGATACAAGTTAGATCTCTGCAGATCTAGAGTTCCACTCACTGCAGCCTACAAAAGAAAACAAAACCTCACTAGATCTGCATTGTAGTTGGAAGTAGAGCTTGGCCCAAAGCCTGATAGTGGATCAAATTAGCAAAAAATCCTCCAAGAATCCTTAATGGAAGAGGTGAAATCCCTGCATAGGAAATCCAAGAGCTAAGCAGCACAATTATCCACTAAACAATAGAGAATAGTATTTGTCTAAACAGACAAGATACTTAGAAATATAAACAATCGAAAACCTTCTCTTTTTGCCTTCCCCTTCCTTTTATAAGATGAAAGCCTTTGCAAACCCTAAACCACCTTGATGAGTTAGCTCCTTTCACATGAGGGGCCTCCTAGAACTGCGTTGTCCCTTCATGAGGTACATTGAATCTAGACAGTGTTGTAGATTTGGTCAAGGTTGACCCAATCTCACAGCTCAAACCCCTTTCACACTTGCAAGTGATTTATTTACATGGCCTTGATTTATCCTTGTTCATATGGGCATTGATTTATTCAGTCTTTTCAGGAGTTTTACATGTCCTCCTTTATTCATTTATTCATGCAACAGAAAGTAAAACAAAAATGTATATTCCTCTTAGCTTAGGCTAAGTAGGAATATTACACATAGACTAGTATGCTTGGCCCAAGGAGATACAAACCCAACATCTACTAATGTAGAACTAGCTAAGTACCTAGAAACATCAACAAAAATCAATTTAATTAACCCTTAAATCTATGTTTATCAATATATTTTGTTTCTTTTAATATATATTTCTATTTCTCTATCTATCCACATATAGACATATTAAATGTTTTTAAATATAAAATATTTAAAAGTAACTAAAAAATATATCATTTTTTAAACATAATTTTAAACATTTTATTGAAACAAAATAAACATTGATCACTTCACACAGGGAAAGCATTGAAAAAGTCACACATATAGAGTAAAGAAGTGAAAATGGATATTTACTTCACAAAATTCTCCTTTATATTGAATATGCAAAAACAATATCATTGATGTGATTTTTTATTTATTTAAAAGTAAATATGCTCAATGAATTCGATCAAGAATATGCATATAATTATCCAACAACAAATGTTTTTACAAAACTAACCAATGAATAAGACAATGGCTATGCATTCTACCCCTTGAAATGTTAATCAATTTAAAAAATATTACATTTATTGAATGAATTGACAATGACTAGGTAATTATTGTAATATTTTATCACTAAGTGATGAGCCCTAGTATTGCAACAAGAATGTTGAAACTCCCAAGGCTACCAACTTAAATTATCAACTTGGGGTTTGTGAAAACTTAAGAGGTGTTGGCACCAGATGTGTGAAATAAAATGTGTCATTATTTTGTTGATCTGATGTAATGGAGTGAATGTCATGAAATAAAAACCTAAACTAATTTCATAAATGGAAATGTTACTTTGTAAATAAATTAATCCTAGGAAAGAAAAACAATTTGTAATTGAAATCCTACGAGCATGAATTCAAGTAAATAAGCCTAATATACTTTGTAAAATGACATGTCCTAAGTGTTTTTTGTTCTTACCCAATCATGGATTTAGAGCCTAGGGCTCATGATTCAAGCCTAAGAGACAAAAACCAAGCTTTTGGAGCAAATATGTTCAAGTTTACATGCGCTACATGAGTGCTACATGTAAAACAAAATTGAGGTCTTATTTTGCTAGAGGAGGAGATAAATCACCGAATGACAAAGTAAATAAAATTAAAATGGGATATGATCAATTTTATTATTAATTAGGATGCCTTAGGACTCCATTCCAAGTGGAATCACTCCAAAATACTGTTGTTAACACATGCTAAAAAATATCAGAAAATTACTACTCTAAAAACTGGAAATTCAAGAACTAATGAGCTAGTTAACCTATAAAATTCCTAAACTAATAAAGTTCAAATGAAATGGGGTAAATTTTTTTAGTAACTTAAATATTTTTATGAACCAATACACTTGGAATCAACTTAATTTAATGTCATTAACATGTTCTAAAAATAGTATAAAATTACTACTTTTTTTCTACAAGGGACTTCTAGAAATTCTAGATATGTGAACTAGTACCAATCCAAGTAGCTAAATGATGAATATGAATTTTAAAAGATATTATAATGATGCATAATGTTTTTAAATCTAAAAATTACCTTAAAAAAACTCACTTCAATCATTTAACCCAATCCTACAACAAAATAAGCATCAACACTAAATGTAGAAATAGGAAAAACTTGAATTAGAGATGCATGCGAATAAAAAGTAAAAAGAAGAAATCAAATTGTAGAAAAGGGCTTTGAGTCTCATAGTATAGCCAAGCATAAGGATTCTCAGATCCATATGAAGGATACCAATATTTAGAAGCTAAAAATGACACCAAACTTCATTATTTGAATAAATCCAAGTACATCCCTACTAGAAATAAAAGTGGAGCTGCAAAAAAAAAAGTTTCCTCCATAAGAAGACTAAGAAATACATGCCTCTAGAGGAAAATTATTATTGGTACTTATAAAAATTGATGGGGAAGCATTCTCCTTGAAAGGATGAATATTTTCCCTCCAAAATACCAGAAATAGTGGATTTCGTTCCCAACAATAGGATTTTGCATTAAATGATAGAGAACACATTCCTATATTTTCTCAATTACTGGAGCTCCAAAATTTGTCAATGATTTCATGATATTTTGTGAATTCATTATCCAATATTGATCCTCCTGTAGTAGGGATAAATTCCCTAGATTATCTCCTCCAAATCTTATTAATCTTCCCAATATTCTCACAATATTCTTCAAAAGTAAATAATATTAGGCACATAATATGCAAGTATCTCTAAACCTTCCTAAGAAAATATTAAATCTAAAGAAACATTATTAAGTGTAGAATGAGAGTTTTAATATAGCTTTCATGTGATTAAGAAAGTTTATATGGGCCTTAATTTGTGTCTAATTTGGAGGCCCATCATACCCCCCTACTGAAATTGGTGCTCATCCTTTGAGCAACCTATTCATCATCCTTTCCCTATGGTTCTTCACATATGCTGGCATATTTCATTCTCTATTTGTTAGTCCATGTGTTGCTCCTCATACTGCTCTTCTTGCTACTCTTCTATTCGTATTTCTTCCCCTATCTTAGTTTCACATGGAACTTCTAATGTAGGTTTAGGATGCTTCTTTCTTCTAGGTGATTCTTCAATTGTAATGGTTTATTTATGATGGAAACACCTTGCTTTTGGTTTGTATTATTAGTATTCCTATGACACTTATCCTTGTGACAATAAGGATTTCCTAGCATCCATTAACCAATTACTAATGTCATTCTCATTGAATTCCAAGCCTCTTACTGCTGATAAAAATTATTGGCCATGACACACCATTCTATCCATCAAATTCTTAAGAACATCCTTAACTAACAATATAGATTCTCTTCATTAAATTATGGAATTGAAAACACTTTAAAAATATCTCTTTATTCTCACAGAAGAAGAAATAATGGTCAATAAACTAAAGTAAAATAAAGGAATGATGTGATGACCAAAATGGTGACTTGGATAATTTTCACCCTTAGAGAATTTACCATGTCTATAGCATGTCTTTTGCAGCTCCGTTGTGTTTTTTTGTAACTTGTAGGAATTACTTAATGATTATCCAACACCCTATTTGAAATTTTTTTCTCTTGCATCCTTATGTTAACTTCCTGTAGCAAATTTTTCCTTCCTGTAGAATCTTTGTTCCTTCCTATAGAAAATATGTTCTTCCTGTAGCAAATTTGTTCTTCCTGTAGCAATTATGTTATGCCTGTAGAAACTATGTTTTATCCTGTAGAAACCAACCCGAATATTAAAGAAACTATTCCTTGAATGCCAAAGGGTGGTGGGTCTACAATTTTATTCTTTTATTTTTATTTTTCTATTGATTTTTTTCATTATTTTTTTCTATTTTTTTTCAAATTTTTTCTCTTTTTTTTTTCATTGCATGAAAAATAAACTAAAAGTGCTTTGAGTTAACTGAGTTGGATCCCAAATACCTTTTGAACTCTATGATAACATCCCAATTTCTTAAGTATTTTTTCATTTTTGTCTCATTTATCTCTAACAAGTGTGGTTGTCCTTTGGAGAAAAGTTAAGTGACTTGATAGATAAGACTAAGGCCTCCTGCTATTAATTTTGGATATAAAAGACCTTTCCTTATCACACTTTTAATGTTTTCTTATGCTAGAATAGATTTTAAGGGTGAGGTTAGAGATTTTCATACCCATGTATTACCATGAGTGTCTTTTTTTTTTGTGCATGATGTTGTTGTATTTGTAGAGTATGTCTTTGATGATCTTGAAGATGCATGTGATAATCTATTGGAGGTCTTATAGATTTTCTCGTTGATGTTGTTGCTTTTCTCCTGAGATTCTCTTAATGTGAGTGTTGTAGTTGTTCATATGTTATTTGTAAACATAGGTAAGGTTGTTTTGCGTGTTCTTTGAACTGGATTACACCTTGTCTGATGACGTTCTTGTGTGTGTAGGTGTTTATATCATGTCTAGGTTTCATCTAGTGGTGGAGTGCTTTTATGAGGGTGATGAGTCCCTTCCTAGGTGTAGACATTTCTCCCTCATGCTGCTCAAGGTGGCTAGATCTTCTACTGTGTGGGTGAAAAATGAATTTATGCTAAGTTATGTTGTAACTGTACAGGTGGCTACAGGAGGAATCCTCTTCATGTATAAGTCATTTAATTCCTCTTCAAGACCTCATTAATGCATGTGGGATTGATGGAAAGTTATAGGAGGTATAATGACATGTTTAAAATCATCAAGAGGTGGTATAGGTTGTGAAAAGTTGATGAAAAATCTTTTTCTGATTTTTTCATGTAAGGGAGAGTGGAATTTGAAGATGAATTTTGGCTAGATGGAGTGGATGGGTGATGGAAGTGGTTTTGGGGATTGTCTCTCAACCTTCCCTAAATAATAAATGACCTTTTGAACCCTTCCTCCAATCGGATCTGCCTCCTGTAGCATTTAAGGCTCCTCCTGTAGCATTTCAGGATAATCTCTTGTAGCAGAATCGTTTTATCCATATATTTAAAACAATAAACTAGATTTACCTGAAATGTTTTGAGAATTTTTCCATAATCCTTATGCACATATCCAAAAAATATCATGGCCAATGGATACATGAATATTTCAAAAAATAAAAAATGGTTGTAGGTGATGGAGGTCAATTTATCGAAAAGTGTGCACTGGAATTTGCTAAGATTTCTTGAACATGTTACCATCATCTATATTCATCTCCCCATGAAACAACTCACCCAATTTTGAAGATATGATAAAAACAATTTTCTTCTCTGTGTATTATGGCCTTCTGTAGCAAAACAAAACCCTCATGTAGCATTTTAGGACAACGAGGAAAATGAATTGGAAATTATTGGGAATGATGGGTGGATGTTTGAAATGGATAAGGGTGATGGATTGACATGACCTTGGTCCTATTAGAGCACCCGAGAAAAGGAGGACAAAGCTCAAGTTTGAATTTATTTGACTAGGGTTTTGATCAATTTTTCTTTTGGTAGATAAATTGTTGTTGTTTCTTGTAGAGGTCGGAGAGAACTTGCATTCATCAGAGAGAGATACATGGAGAATATATATATATATATATATATATATTTTTTTTCTTTTTTTCTTTTTTTCTTTTTTTCTTTTAGGCCTACTAGCCGCCTCAATGAGGTTTTCATCTAGTAGGTATACCTAGGCACCTCAACGGATCATATTTTCATCTAGGATATTTTATTTTTAATTTTTTCTTTCCCCACCCATTGAATGCATCATGGAGGTTTTCAATCAATGAGCCAATCTCAGGCACCTCAAAGGAGGTTTTCACCTGAGATTTTATTTTTTCCTCTTATTTTTCTTTTTCATTTTTTATTTCTTTTTTCTACCCTTCTCTACTTGAAAGCATAAAATATTTTTGAAGTATAGGAATAATTCCAATGGAGCCATTTGCACATCAAAATGACAGATAAATTCATGTGTAGGCTCAAAATATATTCTTTGACATGTACCTGAATGTGAGAGACCAATTGATTTTATTGAGATGAGATCAAGAATTTTTGAAGAAGAGTGTGTTGTTGCAACTTAATTTTTGTCTGGAACAATATTTCAATATAGGTGTGATGACTCTGGTCCACTTGATGATTTGGATAGTCCCGCATGTCTTGTTCTTCCAAGAAATTCAAATCTTATTCTTTTTGCTAAGTATTCTCTTTAAGACATAGAGGATATGATGGTAAATATGAGGGAACTTTCTCAATCTCGGTTTTTTATGTCTTCTCTTCATCAAGTGCAACCCATGATTCTTTGGTATTCTCATTCGAATCTTCCTTTTCTAAATGTTTTCCATCAATGAAATCAAGATATTCTTTTTCTTGAAATACTCTTATTGAGCTAAAATTAATGCCATTTATATTAAGAGGAGATGTTAGGAAGTGTTGTACCTCAAAATTGTAAGTGGGCTGATATTCTTCCTTGTGCGGGTTTGGAAATCGTTGTACATGTAGTTGAGTGGGAGCAGATCTATGAGATGGATGTGGTTGGGGTTGTGGTTGTGGTGGAGGTGGATGGTAGGGATAATATGGAGTTGGTTATGGAGGATATTGAGGAAAATATTGAGAATATTATGGATTCCTCCCATAAGGTTCTTTCCAACCTTATTACACAGATTGGTTTTGGGTTTAGATGTCAAAGGCTTCCAAGGAAAGGGTGTGTTCCAATTACTTTGAGATGGATGTGTATAACCTTGAAATTGTGAATTAGGATCTTGCATCATACCAGGTTGAATAGGATGCCATAGTCTTCTTGGAGCTACATACCATAGTTGCTTTAGCGATTGACTTGCTCCATTGTCCTCTTGGTAAAATTTATTCAACCTCGGAAATGATGGATTTAATATCATGTGATTCTGCATGGATAACACAAATACAACATCCTCTTTTTGCTTATTTTTCATTCTTAACATTTCTACTTGTTCACTTATATTGCTAATAATTTTTTTTTTTAAGTTATCAAACAAATTTCCAAGTCCAGCTTGACTTACCGATATTGATTTACTTACTCTTCCCCTTCCCCTTGATATGCTCTTGCATGTTTCACAAATTTATTCAAATGATAATTTGTATACATCACATATATTCATGAGATCAAGGAGATCAATCCACTCATCCTTAATTATTCCAAGTAAGATGGTTTTTAGTTTGTCAAATCATAAATGATGAAAATTTTCCATCTTAACATTACACATAAAATCTCTCTATTAGATCCTCAAGGCTCTCATATTATTTTTGATTCATTCTAAATATTTCTTCTTTAAGATCATGATATTTTAATTTTTCTAGAAATATATTTTTCATATCATTCCATGATCTTATTGAATTAGTCCCTAAACTCATGAACCATTTAAGAGCTCTTTCCTTCAATGCTTCCAGAAAAAATCTCAACTTTTGAGTGTTTAGCAAGTAACCATAAGATCTACAAAGGATTTGAAATTCAAAGAGAAAGGTTTTCGGATCCTCTAACCTCATACCATGGAATTTGGGAAGGAAAGATGGAGGGATGTTCTTCATATGCGCACTGGAATCAACATCATGAATGGGAAATACAAGAGGGTATTTTTCATTGTCACCATCTCCATCCATTTCTTCTACCTTCTATGCCACCTCTTCTTCTTCTACCTAGAAAAGTGGATGGTGATGTGGATCTTACTACACCACGTGATCAAGTGGTTTGGGGGGGGGGGGGGGGGTTGGTGTTGGAGAAGTATTTTTTCTTTTTATAAAAAAAAAATAATCAGAATATTAATGCAATGTAATTTTATGTTCTTGAAATGCAATATGACTAATGCAATTGTTTTTTTTTCAAAAGTAAAAGAATCGAATTAATTATGGAAGAAAACAATGTATAATTTTACACTTCCCTCGCAACAACGCCAAAAAGTGATGAGCCATAGTATAGCAACAAGAATGTTGAAACTCCCAATGCTACCAACTTAAATTATCAACTCGGGTTTTTTACAAACTTATGAGGTGTTGACACTATATGTGCAACATACAATGTGTCATTCTTTCTTTTATTTGATGTAAAGTATGTGAAACATAATTTCTAGAGGAGGTCCTGTTTTACTACAGGAGGAGATAACTCACCAAATGACCAAGTAAATGAAATGAAAATGCGATGGGGCAATTTTTTTTATTAAGTAGGATGTCTTAGGACTCCATTACAATTGGAATCACTCCAAAATACCCCAGTTAACATGTGCTAAAAAATAACATAAAATTGCTACTCTAAAAAATGTAAATTCAAGAACTAATGAGCTAGTTAACCTATAAAATTCCTAACCTAATCAAGTGAAAATTAAATGGGGTAAATTTTGATATTAACTTAAATATTTTTATGAACTAATACAAGTGGAATCAACTCAATTTAATTTCATTAACATGTTCTAAAAAATAGCAGAAAATTACTACTTTTTTCTACAAGGGACTTCCAGAAATTCTAGATTTGTCAGCTAGTACCAATCCAAGTATCTCAATGATGAATATGAATTTTAAAATCTATTATAAGGATACATCATGATTGTGAATTTTTAAATAACCTGCAAAATAACTCACTTCAATCATTTAAACCAATCCTACAACAAAATAAGCATCAATACTAAATGTAGGAATATGAAAAACAAGAATTAGAGATGCATGTGAATAAGAAGTGAAAAGAAGAAATAAAATTGTAAAAAAGGGATTTGAAAATCCTAGGATGTCCATGCCCAAGGATACTCAGATTCCTACGAAGGATACCAGGATTTAGAAGCTACAAATGACACCAAACTTCATTATTTGAATAAATCCAAGTACATCCCTGCTAGAAATTTAAGTGGAGCTATAAAAAAACAAGTTTTCTCCACAAGAAGACTAAGAAATGCATGCCCCTAGAGGAAAATTTGAATTGGTACTTATAAAAATTTATGGGGAATCATTCTCCTTGAAAGGAGTAAGATTTCCCCTATGAGTTTCCTTTTGATAAGAAACCTATGTGTTAAAGATGTACAAATGATGTATCTACAGGTCATTTCAGAAGTGATAAAGAAAGGTAATCCTGTTAGGATCAGAGAAATGATAAATATAATATGTCACAATGTATACGCAGGCTTGATGAAGGAAACCTGCGTACATATGCTACTTGTTATACGGGAAACCCGTGTATATGTAGTGTCCCTTCTTGGTGAGATAGCTTTGATGAAACTTAGAGATGGTGATTTTGATATAATGATATAATATTTGCATGATAGAATTATGTACATGCTTATATGCTATAGACCTAGTTTGGGTCACTTGGTTGTTGTGTGCTTATGATAATATCTATGGTTGTGTGTATAAGAATTGATTTTGGTTAAGAGCATATTAGCGATGTTTTATCTTTTGGTATCCTATTTTCGACATAGGTGTATGACATGAATGGTGATTCAGGATTGAGACACATATCCATGGATGATCATGGTTATGTGGAACATATGGTTAATTATGACTTATGGATGATACATGATTTGTATGATTATATGTGTGTAATCTCGTACTAAGCATGATGTGGCAAGGGACTTGGTAATTTCCAACAAGGATGCTCAAGATATAAATGATTGCGGAAGTCATTTCTCCAAAACCAAAATGACTGTGGAAGTCATGCACAACCTTTGGTAAAATGTAAATAAGTTAATTATGAAATTCATTTGATTTATTTGATCTATGAGATTGTGATGTGTGCAAGTATTGAAAGAAGACCTTACCAATGAACCATCAGATGGGTATGAGCTCACAATCAGTACCTTAAGGTGAAGCGTGAAGTTTCAAATAAGAGTAGATGAAAATCCATAAAAGGATTAGGGCACGGATTCCTAAATCCATGAATTATAAAGACATGGAGTCTTGGATCTATAATGAAATGTTTGGGGTGCGAATTATTGAATATTTAAAAATATCAAGGTGTGGAATCTTGGATATTTAGAGTAGATCAGGGCGCAGAGTCCTCAATCTACTAAGGCACTGTAATATCCCAAAAGAGAGAATGCAGTAATACTTAAGCACAATATAAGAACTGCAGTAAAATAAACAATAAATCTTAAGACAACATCAGAATTTACAGAGAAGCTGAGCCATTTTATTATATGGAGATGATTCAGTTACACAATGTACAAGAATATAAGGAGATCTAGCCAAAAAGCTGGTCTAGAATCACCCAAAAAACATGCTACAATAGGTACAATGTAACTGGAGAGGCACTGAAGCAAATACTGCAATGTCCCTTCAACAGAATATGAACATATAACTATAGGTTGAAAAGGAAAATGCATATCTACTCAAAATTGGAGCTCAGATGATGCCAAGATTCAAGATCTGGCCAAAGTGATGGATTCCCAAGATAACCTAGAAAGGATTTTCCAGATCTACAACTTTGGAAAATCACCTCCCTAGGATTTGATCCTTGATCTGTTCAGAAATACAGATCTAAAGCTAGATCTGAAATATATATGGCTGAAATATGTCACAATATCAGATCTAAGCTTGAAGGGCTGATCCCTTCTTCAGATCTACAAGCTAGAAGCTCTAGATCTAGCTTCTCAATCCTCCAATGATGATTGCAGCTGCTGCAACACAAATACCAACAGAAAATGTGCTGTGAGGGAAAGAGAGGACTTCTTCCTGCTGAAAGATGTTGCAATAAGCTCTAGGATGATGATAAGACTGATGGAAATGTGAGGGAATGATCCCTCACATGATTACTAGCTGAAATGCTAGTAACTACCTTCCTCCTTTTGGATCTGCAAAATGGACAGCGTAATTCCTGAAGGAAATACTGCTGCTAGGAGGTCAATAACTTTTGGCCTAATGCTAGATCTGAAATGAAGCTCTGGGAAGCTGACCTTTAATCACAAGGTGATAGGAATAAACCCACACCAGTTCTCTAGCTGAAGTACTGAAGACAAATTCCTCCTTCCAAACTGATCTTCAGAAATCTGCAATTTCTGAATATGGATGTTCTGTAAAAAGTAGGAAAAGGAGATGTGGCACTTAAATTCTGATGTAAAATGAAGTACAAGACTCTTTCTAGAGCTTCCCTAAGAAAGAGGTGGGATTCCCGACCAGGAACACCCTGTGATAAACATCACTTGCAATCTTTGCTAAACATCCCCAGAAAGCAATGAAATGCCACATGACAATTCTAGATCTGAAAAGATATTTACATCAAGAATAATCAGCATGCCCTCATCATTTCCTTCATCTTATTTATATAATATTTGAGCCTTCCCAAGCCTTGGCCCTCATCTAGACTATGCAGTGTATGTGGACAAGATCCTCCAAGTTTGACTGCGCTATTTGACCAAATCAACCATCATGTCTAGGTGCAATGTACACCCTCTCCATCAAGTGTGATTTGTTTGCACATCATCCTCCATCACTTTATTATGAATGTATCATGATATTTTTTTTGACATATTCAAGATATTAGTTGACTGAATCAACCTTCTCTTTAATCTCTTCAAGATCTTAGTTGACTCTGTCAACCTCCATGATCTATCTCATTAATGAGATAGGTTCTCCAATTTAATTCACATTAGTAGTTGCTCAAATACCTTATTATGTAGATCTAGGCTGAATTAATCCACATTCATACACACAAAAGTGGATATTTATTCATATTGAGGATTGTGGGTCCCTCCACCCTTTTATTTGCTTAATTCATTAAGAAAATCAAGGACTCTAATATTCCAAATATGATGTGGAAATTTGGGAATATTACGGTCCCCCCTGACAAAATGTTGCTTGTCCTCAAGAAACTTCAAAATTAGATGCAAATCCATTTCCCCTCCAAATGGCATCCACATAAGGAAGGCTTCCTCCATTTTCTGCAATGGGTTATGCATGTTTGGTTCCAAAGTTGTCTTTTAAAAAACATAAAGAATGACCTCTAACTGTATGGTTAAATGTCCTCCTTCCATCATGAAGTACCAAGTGACAACCATATGATCTCCAACATTATCATCAATACATGAGGTGCATAAAATAAGGTGGTTCTCTTCTCAAGGGAAAAGCTCCATCACACAATACATCTCCCCATCCCATGTTTTATGAATTTGATTGAGCATTGATATGCTCTCATACTTAGTCCTGTTGGCCTTGTTGGATCCAAGCATCATTCCAATGTTATGCAAAAGAAGAAGGAAAGGAGCTATATGGGTAGACAAATATGTCAAAACATATTCTCCTAATAGTAACCACCGGAGTAAGGCCCTTTGTTGCCATCCTCCATCTCCTCCATGTAAGATGGACAAGCCAAACTCCCTCAAAAGCAACCAAAGAAACAAGAGATATTGCTGCTTTCTATCCTCCTCATGTGCATCATGAAGAAAAAACATACTAATGGACATATGGAATGTCACATCAACCCAATACAAAGAAACATCACCAATGCACATCATGAGAGCATCATGCCAAGCTTTACCCAATACAAAACACATAGACATAGGAGATGTCATGTGGTGGCCAATCTCTCTCAAGTGAAACCAAAATGAACATGCCTTCTTTTGCTGCATTCTATCATTGATACATAAGGCATGAATCAAAAAAATATGAGCTATTGGGTGGTAACCTGTTGATGGGAAAATCTATCCAGTCAACAGCAGGGGATCTCCCAGGTAAAAGGTCCCAATTAGACCTTGAACCGTTTGGAGTAGGGATCCCGTCCGGGGTGTGGGTCTAGCTACCACTAATTTCTCCTTTCTTTGGGTCTCACTTAAACTCTATAAAACAGTGGATACACACCTAATCAAATGATACAAGACATATTATTGATGCATTAAATGTACATGCAACACTATGAGTAGCAAGAGGAAATAATAAAGCATGAAGACCGAAGGAAGTGTTGTTAACAACACTTCATTAGGGTCATGCTTGTAAACTGTTCTGACCACAAAGGAAACAATTCATCATGGCAAGAACACCCTTCACTTCCTAAAATTTTTAAATGGTAACACAAATGCTAATAAACAAAGCCATCAACGTTCGTTAAGAAAGTGAAATGAACTCAACCACCATTAACATACTCAACAAACTGTTATGCAATTGTGATATGAATTAAAGATACAGTTCCCTTAATCTAAAGACGTTCAGAAACTGAAAACATAATACTCAATAGCGCTCATACATATGACAACACTAGATCCACAAAGGGATTTTTCAAAATGCTTGTATTCATGCTTAAATGTCTAATCCTCTGGTAATACAATATACTCAGCTCGAGTCCCAAACACAAAAGATCTTTTACAAGTTCCTGAAGGAAGCATTTATAGAGAAAAGTTTGCCCTTTGGGCTCCCTGACTTTTTGCTTTCCCGACTGTTGGGATGCCTTGCGACCCAGTCTATTCTGTGACCTATGACCTGAGCCACTATTGCGACCTACGACCTGACTGGGTTCTGCGACCTTGCGACCTAGTCGTTGGGTCGCTGGGTCGCACCGTCGGGCATTAATAGGGGATGCGACTTAGCAACCTGGCGACCTCTACGACTTGTGACCTTTGGGAATTTGCGACCTGCGACCTCAAGAGATTTTGTGATTTGTGACCTCTAGCCATCAGCGACCATGCGACCTTGTACCATCCGTGACCTGCGACCTCGAACAATCCGCAACCTGCGACCTTGGGCCATCCGCGACCTGTGACCTCGGACCATCCACGACCCATGACCTCGGGCAGATATGCGACTTGTGACCTTTGGCTGGACCCTTGATGCATTTCTTTTTCATAGATATCAGAGCCTCGCTCTCCGAAGGGCAGCCTTAGCTTTTGCTACGCGAAACAATAGCTCCTATCTGCTGGTGATGCCCTGGCCATGCTAAAGGAATTTGTATGAGTTGATAAGTGGGAAAGCGGTGTTTCTGTTTTGAGTGAGAAAATGAGCGTCCACATAACACGAGGTTCTGAGATTGATTCGAAACCCAGCTTCGCATCCTCCGGAGAGAGCTAGCAGTTCTCTTAATTTGGGTGGACATTACTGTTTCCCTGTATTACTTGCAAGACAACAGAGTAAATCAGCATCTTCTCATATAACCTGCAGATAAGTGAATTAAATCAGCCATATATATATATATATATATATACACGTTAGGGAATCAACACATGAAATGCGACAATTTTGTCAAAGCCAAAATTAGTTGGACCCCTGTGTGGTCAAATGTTGTGTCATTAAGTCATCAAAGAGAATAGCTTATTGTAGGCTTCCCTATGCCCCTTTAATCACTGCACTTTATCTTCAAAATTTTCCCCAGACTCCACCAAGCTGAAGCTATGCTTGGCATGAGAAAGCGCTTCGCTCTCCTCATGCTCAACTGTGTCTAGTTCACTTAGGTGTTTAGAGTGTACCAGTAGATGAGTTTCCGACCATGTACATTCAGTGATAGTCTTGAATGGTACTCTTTTGAACAAAAGGTGCATGTTAATATTCAAACCCCTTGTATCTCTTTGATGGTGAAACAAAAACAAAATGAATCCTCCCCGAGATTAATTATCAAGCAAATTCTATATTGCCATGTAGGCAAAGTAGCACCATTTTCAACTACGGTCTTAAAACCATTGTAATGCTACAACACATAGACTTCTCCATTGTTTATTTAACCTCACCATTATAAAATGATGACCACCGTACGGACATGTGCCATAGGCTCCATGTGAACCATTAATAAAGCCTTCATGTAAATGTGCAACATTCTTTAAACTAGTTTGGAAGATGATGATATCGTTCATTTTCATTGGTGCAAACTAGTATGTTTCCGCGACGCAGCGACCTGGTCGCATAGTCGCATGGTCGGGGAGTCGCATCCCAGTTGGATTTGCATGCTCTGCGACCTAGCGACTTGGTTGCATGGTCGTGTGATCGCGTTTTGGGTCACTTTGCACGTTCTGTGACCTGGCGACCTGGTCGCACAGTCGCAAGGTCGGGTGGTCGCATCTGCTGGCAGAATCCCATGTTTGTGACTCTGCGACTCAAGGGGTTGTAGAGGCTTATCTTAGGGATGGTCGTTTTTGGTATCGATGCCCTTGCTTTTTCTAGCCCAATTGGTAGGATCATTATCCAGGTGAAACCTAGCTCACAAAGCTGCTCTTTCTTGCCTTACTAGTTTGGAACTGTGTCTTCCACATCAGGCGGCTTGCTTCTGGTTCGAAGCTCTTGCGATTAGCATGTTATTTGAGTTGTGTTCAGACCCACGCACGACACCCAAAAAATGTGGCCTCGCTCTGCATGCCTGAGCTTTGTTTAAAAAGGAATTGATGAAGAAATATCCCCCGAAAAGCATTTTCTTGACTGTTATGTATAGGCTGAGCTGAGAGTAACATCGATTTCCTTTTCGTTAGCTACGTGAGATGCGATCTCTTCTTTTCACCCTGCAAATTTAACGAGAGGATTCTCATTGGTCAGTTTACATAAAGTCCCTTTGGAGAATAAACATAACCATAAATAGAATGCGTTGAAATATGCTTCTTTATTATCCAAAGCCAAAATTTATACATAAATGAAATGTTAATACCTACAAAGCTAGCTGTAATAGTAACAGTAGCTATCTAAAAAGCGAGAAAGAGATGTGGGCATTTAAACCTAGGAAATGAAGGTGTACACATGAAAACCAGGGCCTATTTATTATTAAGAAACAATGGAGAACCCTAAACATCCAAAAACCTAACCCTAGGAGATGAAGCGCCAAAACTATGGGCCCCGTTTGGGTAAATTGGTGTTTCAACTTCCCAGGGACGTAACTTTGGCATACTATCTCCGTTTGACGCACATGATACATCATTAGAAAGCTCTATTTGAGGAATAAAAATTTCTCCACAAATATCATACTTTTTTTAGGGCCTCAAAACTGTTCCGGAAGTTCAGGACCCGAAAAACTGCTAAAAATAGTAAGTTATGCCGAAACTAAAAAACTGAAAGAGACAATGGTGGGGGCCCAAGTGGAATAGGCGGGTGGCCACCAATATCCACCTGGATCATTCCTCCCCACTTAGGAAGAAATGGTCCCCATTGCGTTGAGTTCCTCTATGAGATGAGGAAACTTCTGCTGAACTTGTTCCCGGGTGAACCACTTTCCTTGGTGCAGGAGTTGGCTAGCTTTGACAACCCGATACAGTTGGATATTCTGTTGGCGAGTGCTCTTTATTTTTATGACCATGATACAATATATGGTGGCCTATTCCATGTAGTCTGGGTTTAAATCTATTGATGTGAGTTGTTCTACAATGTCTGAGGTGTCCAATAGAGGTGGGAAGTAAGGACGAAGGCGATCCACATTGAAGACTGGGTGTAGACCAAGGAATGGTGGAATACTGAGCTCGAAGGCATTGTTCCCTACAGCCTTGGTGATGGTGTACGACCCGTATTGGAGTGGGCGAAGCTTGCGATGGGGTCCAATGAGGCGCTCCTTCTACAAATGTAGCCATACTTTGTTGCCCACTTGGAAGTTGTGTGGCACCCGGTGTTGATCATGGCATTGCTTGTACTTGGCATTGGCTCGGTCCAATATATCATGAACCTATTGGCGGATGTGTTGAATGCGCTCGATGAAGCTACTTGCTTTTTCAACTTTAGACTGGACATGAGATGAATCGGCCTGAGCAACTGCAAATGGTATGGCTACGTCAATAGGACATAGTGGCTGGAATCCCAAGCCCACTTGAAAGGGGCTATGGCCGATTGAAATGTGGAGAGACTGATTATAACTATGTTGTACATATGGGAGGCTCTAGTCCCATGTGCGTGTATGCTTTGAATTGTACATGCGCAGAATGTGTACGATCATTCTGTTGACGACCTCTGTCTGGCCATCTGTTTGGGGATGGAAAGCTATGGACTTGGTGAGCTTGGTATCCAACATTTATCAGAGGCTGGACCAAAATGTGCTGAGGAACCTTCTATCCCGATCTGATATGATAGACTGTGGGATCCCAAAGTGCACCCACACTCGTTCAAAGAAGAGTTTAGCAGTGGCTTCTGCTGTGATATTCTTCTTGTAGGCTGCCATGATGGCCATCTTCGAGAATCTGTCGATGACCACGAAAACACAGTCATTTCCCTGCTTAGTAGAAGGTAGGCCCAACATGTAATCCATGGAGATGGATTCCCAAGGTCGACTAGGGGTAGGTAGCGAAGTATATAGGCCTTTCTTCTTGATGTTTGGTTTGGAAATGGCACAAGCAGTGCAGGATCTGATGTGCTTCTCGACATCCTTTCGAAGGTTCAGCCAATAGAAATACTTCTGCAGGATTGCTACTGTTTTCTCGACCCCGAAATGCCCAGCGACTCGACTGTAGTGTGCTTCCCATATCATCTTGGCACGCTCGCTTGAAGGAACAGAAAGGTGTCCCAGGTGACATAAAAGTGCATCTTGGAGGTGAAAATTTGGAACTTGCGTGCCCCCCAAGAGTGCCTTGTAAGTGTGGCCGAATTCTGGGTCACTCTCATAGAGAAGCGGCCAATCAGAAGTCTCGTGCCCACAAGAGTTGAGCACGGTGGTGAGCGCCACGATCGGTGGTCGACTGAGGCAGTCTGCAACATTATTGGTGCTACCCTTCTTATACTTGATGTTCAAATGAAACTGTTGCAGATATGTGGACCACTTCTAATGGCGATCATTCTGCAACTTCCCTTGTGTCTGTATGAACTGCAGGGGCCGATGGTCTATGTGGATGATTGTTTCCTTCCCCAAAATGTAATGCTTCCATTGTCGACAGGCTTGCACAATGGAATACATTTCTTTGTCATAGGTGGGATACTTGCGAACTGTCTCAGACAATGTCTCACTGTGATATGCCACTGGATGTCCCGGTTGAGTAAGAGCTGCCCCAATAGCATAGTCAGAGGCATCTGTCTCGATCTCAAATGGCTGCTGCAAGTCTGGTAAGGTGAGCACTGGGGCAGAACAGAGGCGATTTTTCAATTCTTTGAATGCCTTCTGTTGAGGTTCCGACCAAAAGAATTTTGCTCTTGCTCCTCCTTTGGTGACTTGACTCAAGGGCCAAGTGATATGAGAGAATCCCAGCACGAATCTACGGTAGAAATTAGCAAGACCCAGAAAGCTGCGAAGCTCTGTTATAGTAGTCGGGGCTGGCCAATCCCGAATGACTTGGATCTTGGCTGGATCCACATGCACCCCCCTTTCATCAATAATGTATCCCGGATATTGAACCTGGGTCATGCCAAACGTGCACTTCTCCAAATTGGCACACAACTTGTGTTGCCGCAGTGTTTGGAGGACTTGTCGGATGTGGTGAAGGTGCTCTTCCCAAGTCTTGTTGAAGATCAGAATGTCATCCAAGTACACCACTACAAATGAGTTGGTGAATGGCCGCAAGATGTCATTCATCATCCTCATGAAGGTTTTGAGAGCATTCGTCAACCCGAAAGGCATGACCAGCCATTCAAAAAGGCCTTCCTTGGATTTGAAGGCAGTCTTCCACACATCAGAGGGTTCAATTGGTACCTGGTGATACCCAGACTTCAGGTCGATCTTGCTGAAATATTTTGCACCTTTGAGTTGGTCCAGAAGGTCATCAATCCGTGGGATTGGGTACCTATTCCAGACGGTGATCTGGTTCAGCACCCGATAGTCAATACAAAGTCTCCACGTCCCATCCTTCTTCTGTACCAACACGATCGGGCTCCCACAGGGCGATGAACTTGGTATGATGTGACCTTTCTGCAACAGCTCCTGAATCTGCCTCTTGATTTCATCATTCTCCAAAACAGAGCGCTGATAGATCGGTCCATTAGGTAGCGGCGCACCGGGGGTCAGATCAATTGGGTGCTTGACCTGACAGTGCAGAGGAACCCCTGTGGGTGAGGTGAATATGTCCCCGTACTCCTCCACAACCTTATCCATTTGTTGTTGTTGTGCAGAGGAGCCCTGTCTGGAGGTCGTGGCCACAGTCTTCTTCTTTCCCTGGGGGCGGATCATCAGGAAAACGAATTTCCTGGTTTGGGAAATGAGCTTATTGCATTGTTTTGCAGTAACCAAAGAGATAGCGGCAGGAGGTGGTACCTCTGGTATCCTGTACAACTTATTTCCCAAAGTAACAATAACAGCACGAGGTCGAGACTCATACACAACATGATGCTTCCACAAGTATGGTTGTTCTAATAATACATCAGAAACATCAATAGGAGCAACGTCACATAATACCTCATCTGTGAAGGGCTTGATGCTATAGGGAAGGCGGCACTGTTGGCTGACGCGGAGATCTCGTCCTTGGTGAAGCCACCCGATGGTGGATGGATGTGGGTGAGCTGTGGTCGACAAGACCAACCGCTTCACAGCGTCTGCGGAAATGAGGTTCTTTTGGCTCCCATTGTTGACAATTAACTGTACAGGGGAGCCCTTTACCCACATCTGGGAGTGGAAGAGACGTTCCTCCTCCTCTAGATCTTCCGGTTCCTCCTTCTGGATCTTTGTAGTGGCAACAGTGGCATTCGGCTCCGCATCAATAATCTTTTTCCCTTTTTCATTCCCCCTTTCAGGTTCTGATTCGGAGTCAGAGCATGCATATGACTCATAAGCCCGACACTCACTTGTGTTGTGAGTGGAGCTCTTATGGAACTCACACCACTTTCCCGTGTCCTTCTTTGGCTTTGCGGTGTTGTTCTTTTCTTGTGGATTTGACGGGTTGTCTTTAGCCGTCATGCCTTGGCTCTATCCTTTGTTCTGCGGTTTGGAAGCACCTTTCCCTTTCTTCTGATTCGCAGATCCAAAGTCCCGCTTCTTATGTTTGAATTTCTGCTCAATCTTGGCAGCATACCGGTATGCTGTACCAAGCGAGGAGATGTTGAGGAACTCCATTTCCTCCTGAATATATCTGTGCAGATATCTGCGATACTTTAGCACCAGATGTTTCTCTAAATCTTTGATACCCAACTTTGTGCGCAGGGTATGGAATAGATTTGTCAGCTCATGCACATCTTGATCCCTTTGTTGTCGCAGCATGGTCCATTGTATGTAATTGTCCTCATAGATCCCCATAGGATAGTACTGTTCCTTGAAGGTGTCTCGGAAAGAATTCCAAGTTGGTACGACCGAGAACAGAGAGGGTTCTGTCTGGTCCTTGTTCTCACATTAGGTTTCCCACCAGTCCTTAACATGGGGGGTAACTTTGAGGAGTGCAAAAATAATCTTCTCCCGGTATGAAAAGTCATGAACAGAGAAATATACTTCTAATAGATTCAACCATCTATCTATGGCATATGCGTCTATTTGACCCTCAAATATGGGAATGTCAAAATTTGCACCAGATCAAGCCCTAGCTCGTTATACCTCGACCTCATTGGGGACATGCAAAGAAGGATCGAGAAAAACCAGACCGCTCTGATACCACTAATCCGGATTTATGCAGGAACACAACAGAATAAACATATAACCATAAATAAAGAGATGCAACAAAAATAACACTTCATTTCATTATTATCAAAGAACTGAAATTTGCTTACAAACAGAATGGAAATAAAACTAGCTAGGGCGCTGGTAGCTATCTCTGAGAAGAGATGTGGCGGCTACAGGCCTCTGAACTGAGTTACAATGAGGCTCGAGGGCCTATATATTATTTAGAAACAATGGAGAACCATAAACATCCAAAAACCTAACCCTAGGAGATGAAGCGCCAAAACTATGGGCCCCATTTGGGTAAATTGGTGTTTCAACTTCCCAGGGATGTAACTTTGGCATACTATCTCCGTTTGACGCACATGATACATCATTAGAAATATCTATCCGAGGACTACAACTTTCGCCACAAATATTATTTTGAAATGGAATGATATTCGCTGGAGGCATGATGCCCAAAAAACGTCGTTTAGGGCCTCAAAACGGCTCCGAAAGTTCAGGACCCGAAAAAACTGCTAAAAATAGTAAGTTATGCCGAAACTAAAAAAATGAAAGAGAAAATGGTGGGGGCCCAAGTGGAATAGGCAGGTGGCCACCAATATCCACCTGGATCACAATGCCTTTTGCCTGTATTCCACTTTCGTGGTAAGCTCCTCCTTCCCTCACGAGCATGTGATCAAATACATATTACCAAGGAGCTCGCAGTCTCACCTATCATTTTCTCAGTTGTGCGTTTTGGTTCTGTCTCCGATAAACCCACATTATATGTTGTGAAAGCCTATATATATCTGGCGTTTTCTTGTTGACATGGTCTGAAGTCGCTGCATGCCGAGATGCCGCGGACGTGTCGCGTGCCAAAATCTCCTGGGTTTACGTGGGGAAGATTTCAAGAAACACCGTGGTTTGAACGTAGGAGTCTCGGGCTTCTGTCAACAATTATAACATGCTTAATGAAGGGAGATTTCGATTAGCAGAGTTCTCTCATCAACCTCTCAAGAGATTCTCTACTCAACCGTCCCAATATTCCGACGATTAAAACCTCAAAATAATTGATTTATATCATTGACCATATGCGCGTTTTAACCTAGTCACCTCCCAAGGCTTAACGACATGTAGGCGTGTACTTTATAAATGTTTATTTGTGTTCATGCCACGTTACAATCCTCTATTTTTTTTTTATACATAGTCCACAACAGCCAGCGTTCGAATTCCTTTGTATTCAATGCCCCAGGGCTTTCTCGCATCGTTACCACTGTAATTGTGCTCGAAAACGCTTGCACCAGGGCCGCTTTATGCATGTGATACTGAAATTTTATGGTTTCCACTCCCTCGTTTGTGCATAGCAACAAAATTATCACTCGTGCATGGCAGCATGCATTGGGCAACCTGCGTCCATGTAATGCGGCATGGAGAGTAAGAATTCACGCTATCCAGCTCACCGTGAATAAATATCAGAAGCTTTGAAGGGGAGTGAGACACGTGGAAGATCATTATGGCTGGAGGATGGCGTTGATTAAATGGTGCTGATTATGACATATGGCCACGTTACTTACGCTTCCCATGCCACAAAATTACCGTAAAATCTGCGTTTCTGATTAGGAAATGAATTTACAACCATGGGCTCGCATGGTCGAAGAATTCCTTGGGTCGCAAATTTCCATGGGCATATCTTTCTGTGACCTTGCGACCTGAGTAAACATGTGACTCTGTGACCATGGGTTGATGGGGTTGCTGGGTCGCAACTTTCCATGGGCATATCTTTCTGTGACCTTGCGACCTGAGTAAACATGCAAATCTGTGACCATGGGTTGATGGGGTTGCTGGGTCGCAAAAACCGCTAAGTTGCATCCCTGGGTGATGTTTTATCTCTGCGACCTGGTGACCTAAACTTCCATGTTTAAACACAGATTTTGACGACTATATATACACTCTGAATGTTTCACAATAGCTTGAAGCCCACCATCGGAATGTTTGGCTCCATGCAACGTGTCCATGTAGCTTCGTTCCACCGTCTCACATGGTTTGGAAACCATATGGCATTCGCGCCTTAGTTTAATCATATAACGTTTATCATTTTCTCTTCCTCAGATTGTTAGCTTAAATGAATAAAAAATTTCATGCCAAGGCTACGACCTAATAATATGAATGTTTCTTACTTTCAAAAATCGAGATTTGAAATCTGCTACTCCGCAACTAAGCTGGGATGTCTTCTGAAAGTATTTGAAATGCGAGGTTGATGAAATTTGTGCGTGTGTCGATAATAACTGCTTTTCGTTGTTAAAAAGTGAATGATTGGAATGCACGTCTCTTCGTCTGCGCTATATTGAAGTCGAATTGCAACTAATTTAGCTGCTGTTTCAAATGACGATGCGCTGGAATGGATTCAAAATTAGCTACAAGACTTTAGATCTTAAGATTGATATTGGCGTTGAATAGATGTACAATTAAGACATTATTTGTAATAAATGATCGCTACTGATGTACATTCCGATTCAAGAACCATCTCCTTGACAAGTTTGTCATAATCATCGGATTTCTCCTTTGCATATATTGCTTTATCTAGAATAGAAGGATTAATATTAAATTCGAACACTTTTGAACTCCCCTTGCCCAATAAAGCTTTCAGAGTATCTTTTTTTTTTAGGCCGCATTAGAGAAGGCAAGCCTTCAGATGGAACTAGTGATGTAAAATCTTTATCCAACTCCTCCTTGAGATTTCCATCATCATCCTTCTCTTTGGTTTTTTTTTTTGTTGAATCTTGTACAGTTTTCTTTTAGAAATTATCTCCTCCATAATTTCTTTTTTGAATTTATGCTTATTTTGTCTCCTTCTAAAATAGTAGCATTTTGGATTGTTTCTTGATTAGCACCCCCACCAAAATGCAGCTTCCTGGTAATTGTGTCATCATCATTATCATCCTCAAACAATCTCATCCTCAAGGTCGTCAAGAGTTGATAGAGCAACACCATGATGAGTAAGAATGCCATCTTCTCCATCTGATAAAGTGTATTTGTCCTTTTTAAGCATTTGTGACTGTCGCTCATGCTGGAATCTAATGATAGCCTTATCTGCATCTTCAAGAGCGTCATCATTTTCCCCAAACCACCTATCCAAGAAAACATTAGCTTTGCCACTTTGTTTTTATTCTTGTAAGAGAGTCTTGTTCCTCGTGATTGAAAATTCCCCTAACCATTGTGCTCTTGTTAGTTTGGGTTCCAATCTCTTTCTCCCAACGCGATAGCAATATTCTTCGGTATATCATCTGTGGGATCGCCTGCACGTAACATTATAACATTAATTAGTTTAAAGTTACCTTTTAGAGAACGATGCCCCTCAAATAATAAATATTAGACTATGAGCTCGGTGAAGTGCTAAAACAGAGTGCCTGGACAATCCATGATGCAAGCACTCTTAATGTAAATACACACAAGTTTCCATTCGAATGTATGCATGGCGATCCTTTGCACATGGCATGATTGCAGCAACAACATCTAATCATGATGGCGAGAAAACTCATGAGGGGTTGGGGATAGGTCGCTAGGATGTCACTGACTGCAGGTCTGGTGAAATACCTTAACGACTAAGCGAGCAGAGGGGGACCCGAAATTTCGAATATACCCAAAATTTTGGGTGGTGTTGTAGCGGCTACAACAAATGGCGAACCACTGGTAGAATCCAACATCTCTGTCAATATCACAACAAAATTTTGAGCCAAGATAGTGATGCAAGGGAATATTGAACAAGTTCTGCGGGTACCCTTTGTATTACTATGGCCTTTATAGGTATGCGCAGTCCTTGTGCCTCGGCTAGGTCTTGCTAATCAAAACACACCAAAGTGGGAGCTCACGGATGCCAGTAGCTTGTTGATGACGTGAAGAGCAAGGCAACGGGTTTATTATTTTCAAGATTTTTAAAGTAAGTTTTCCGGTGTTGCTCCGTTGCCAGCATGTCTGGACAGTACCCCGACGGAGTCACTTCAAGAAATCACAAACGTTGCTCCGCTGCCAGCGAGCCTGGTCAGTACCTTGGCAGAGTCGTTGCATTACCTCTCTGCGCAGGAAGCCTTTCTCTATCCTTTAACCTTATTTGTTTCATGTGCTTGCAGCACTTATTTTCATGTGCTCGTGGCACTTATTCTTCATGGGCGGATGAGGGATCCTGAATTATTTTACGAGCAAGAGAGGTTGTTTATTGTTTTACAAAAACTAAAATATATCCTGATTTGGGTTTGCCCTTGTGCCAAACCTTCACATCCCATCTACCACAATAGGGGAAGCATGCAAAATAGATCATTAAGATGTCCAAGACTATGCTGGGCACAAGGCTTAGGCTATGGGTATGGGCCATTCAAACTCATTAGGTATCCCATAAGCAACTAGCTAGTATCTCCCCGGCTAAATAATTTTAGACTTATAGGCATATTGTTGAGAAAGCGACTTTGATGACCTGTCCCGAGAGAAATCTGCCTCTTGAGATAGCCACCGCAACCTCATGCAAAATAATGGGGTTACTGTTTCAACAATTGAGGCAAATCAAGACCGCAAGGTCGTAGGGTTGCAATGAGGGCTCATGAAGTGGCAGGCGATATGAAAAAAATGATGTGAGGAAGAGAGTGTACGACGCAATGTAATAGGCGAGGCTCAAGATGCAATGCAACGCCATGTGCGAGAACGATCAATCAGTTGTAGGCACAATATAAGCAGTGATTATTTATGCAGCAACAAGAAACTGAAAAGGAAATGAATGGAAAATACTTGTAACATGATGATGCCTAAGATATTAATCGTAAACAAAATAGCAAACACACTTTTAAATTATAAAGTAAAAAAAAATTGGTAACTAAACCTAATAAAAACTTTGAACTAACAATTTTTTTATAAACATGTCCTAGATAGCCTACACCTAAAACCCTAGCTTAACCAATGATGCGGTCGGGTCATGTGAAATCAGCTTTCCAGTGCATCCACCGCATTAGTTCCTGACCTGCAAGGATGACAATGTTCGCGATCAGAGCCAGCATACCAAACCGTGCACCAACAACAAAACTTACCTGAAGAGCATGTGCAACGACAAGAAGATCATGAATACTTACTAGAGAACGTGCCAGAATGGATTGTGCAAGCTGAATTTCATTCTTATCCTGATACACAGCAATATATTCTCGAAACTTAAAACTATTTATAAATGATACACATCCATTCATGCACAATCCTAGGTCTGATGGGCGTTGGGTAAGCCATTGCCTATTTGCAAGCACATCCACCGGATAGGGTTGGTCGAGCCAACTAGCAACGTCATTGTGGTGGTGAAGATGATTGATTTTACTGGGTGGAAACAACAAGCATGTGCCAGGCGACTTATAGATACTTGCGAAACCGAGAGCAGGAACCCTAAGCTGAGAAACCCTAGTTGGAGTTGTTTGAGGGGTCTTGTCATGATTGGAAGAACTTGGGGTAATAGTCAGCATAAGCTGAAGCGCTTCGATTTTCTGATGGGTACTCGAATATTCCCAAAGCGGATTATCGAATTTAGGTGTCTTCATATGGTCAGCAAAGAGATGTGAGTGACAGTCCTTAGCGATATTAGTGAATATGTTTTCAGAGAAGCAGTGATCGCTCGAACCATCGATTTGATCAAGTTGGGTACCTAGCATGTTAGGCTCCTCGGGAGTTACCAACTAGGATGGATCAATAAAGAGGACATCTTGAAGTTTCCTAGATAGGAAATTGCTCCTATGGCTGTCTAAATATTCCGAGTGAGACAGATCAGATTTAAAAGATTCATCGATTTTGGACTGTGATTGCGAAACACCATCTACGTGCTTATGATGGAAAATTCATCTAGAGGTTCCTAAGGTTCCATTATGATGTCATTTAGCTTTATCAATACACTTTGAAAATTGTACCTGTGAAAAGCCTATTGTAATTCACTGGCGAGTTGTTCAAATGAATGGATGGAAGCTTCCGGAAATGTGCAGGACCATTGCTTAGCGCGACCTTCGAGAGTGAGGAAGAAAAGCAAACAAATCAAACCTTGATTGTCAATTTCGTAGCACTCACCAAAGTCACAGAAATCTGAAAGGTGTCGGGATATGGACACTCCGTTTTCACCATCGAATTTTAGCTGGGACAAGTGATACATAAGTTCATCGGGGATGAAGTATCGAGGCTCATAAAAATCTGACAAACATCTCAGGAGAATGATTTGGGAACGAGCCATTACAGATATGAGATTAACTGCAGGCTCTAAGGGCTCAGCTTTTCATCTGGCCCTCCTTCTAGCACCAATTCCGTTGACGGGAAAATATATCTAGCCAACAGCAGGGGATCTCCCCGGTAAAAGGTCCCAATTAGACCTTGAACCATTTGGAAGAGGTATCCCGTCCGGGGTGTGGGTCCGGCTACCGCTGATTTCTCCTTTCTTTGGGTGTCACTTAAACTCTATAAAATAGTGGATACACACCTAATAAAATGATACAAGACATATGATTGATGCATTAAATGTGCATGCAACACTATGAGTAGCAAGAGGAAATAATAAAGCATGAAGACCGAAGGAAGTGTTGTTAACAACACTTCATTAGGGTCATGCTTGTAAAATGTTCTGATCACAAAGGAAACAATTCCTCATGGAAAGAACACCCTTCACTTCCTAAAATTTTTAAATGGTAACACAAATACTACTAAACAAAGCCATCAGCATTCATTAAGAAAGTGAAATGAACTCAACCACCATTAACATACTCAGCAAACTGTTATGCAATTGTGATATGAATTAAAGATACAGTTCCCTTAATATAAAGTTGTTCAGAAACTGAAAACATAATACTCAATAGCGCTCATACATATGACAACACCAGATCCACAAAGGGATTTTTCAAAATGATTGTATTCATGCTTAAATGTATAATCCTCTGGTAATACAATATACTCAGCTCAAGTTCCAAACAAAAAATATATTTTACAAGTTCCCGAAGGAAGAATTTATAGAGCAAAGCTTGCCCTTTGGGCTCCCTGACTTTTCACTTTCATGACTGTTGGGCTGACTTGTGACCCAGTCTGTTCTATGACCTACGGCCTGAGCCACTGTTGCGACCTACGACCTGACTGGGTTCTGTGACCTTGCGACCTAGTCGTTGGGTCGCTGGGTTGCACAGTCGGGCATTAATAGGGGATGCGACTTAGCAACCTGGCAACCTCTACGACTTGCGACCTTTTGGAATTTGTGACCTGCGACCTCAAGATATTTTGCGACTTGCAACCTCCAGCCATCAGTGACCATGCAACCTCGGACCATTCGCAACCTGTGACCTCGAACAATCCGCAACTTGCGACCTTGGGCCATCCGCGACCTGCGACCTCGGACCATCCGCGACCCGTGACCTCGGGCAAATATGTGACTTGTGACCTTTGGCCGAACCCTTGATGCATTTATTTTTCGAAGATATCAGAGCCTCGCTCTCTGAAGGACAACCTTAGCTTTTGTTACGCGAAACAGTAGCTCCTATCTGCTGGTGATTCCCTGGCCATGCTAAAGGAATTTGTGTGAGTTGATAAGTGGGAAAGCGATGTTTCTGTTTTGAGTGAGAAACTGAGCGTCCACATAACACGAGGTTCTGAGATTGATTTGAAACCCAGCTTTGCATCCTCCAGAGAGAGTTAGAAGTTCTCGTAATTTGGGTGGACATTACTGTTTCCTTATATTAGCTGCAAGACAACAGAGTAAATCAACATCTTCTCATATAACCTGTAGATAAGTGAATTAAATCAGCCATATATATATATATATATATATATATATATATACACGTTAGGGAATAAACACATGAAATGTGACAATTTTGTCAAAGCCAAAATTAGTTGGACCCCTGTGTGGTCAAATGTTGTGCCATTAAGTCATCAAAGAGAACAGCTTATTGTAGGCTTCCCCATGCCCCTTTAATCACTGCACTTTATCTTCAACATTTTCCTCAGACTCCACCAAGCTGAAGCTATGCTTGGCATGAGAAAGCACTTCGCTCTCCTCATGCTCAGCTGTGTCTAGTTCACTTAGGTGTTTAGAGTGTACCAGTGGACGAGTTTCCGACCGTGTATGTTTGTGCTCAAATTAGTGTTCCTAAATTGAGTTCATTAATTTTCAACCAGGGCTAGTAAACTGCTGAAGTGTGGTGCACTATATGTGCCTAGGTATTTGTTTCTCACGATGTTGTGTTTAGTGTTTTATGATGTTTTTGGTTTTATGGTTTTATGTTTGAAAAGGGAAAGAATTAAGTGCTGGTGAAAAGAAGCTATTGAACAGAACAAAGCCTAAACTATGGATGGAAAAAAACAAATGCAAAGCTTGATAATGAATTCATTGCAAGGAAGTAAATCACAACATGAGCTTGAACTTATCCAATTCATTCATTAAAGATGTGTTGGAAGAGCTTGAGAAATGGACAAGTTAAGTGTAAATGAAGTTCTCCTAAATAAACAATCAACTCACAATATTACAAAAAAAATGATTATTTGTAACACAGTAAGGTTTATATTCTAGATTAACCTATGATGCTGAAGTTACCCTATTCTGCAACTTGACTTATCACTACTAGGCCTTATTCAGAAGTTTAGAGATTTTCTAGAACAATGTTTGGGAAAAAGGCTATAGGTGAATTTGTAAAATATTTGCAGAATAATCAAAGCCTTAAACTGATATTACTGACCCCTATTCATGTGATGATGTATCAATATAAATTCAGAACAAAAGTAAGTTGTAAATAATGAAGGCCGAGAGACTAATTTTGACAACTAGTACTACTTTAAATACAATGGATAACACTAGGCTAGAACGCGGTCTATCAATCTTAAAATACAGTGACTACAACTAAACTAGAATGCCATTAATATTTTCTTGAAACAAAATGAACTGAGACTGAACTAGAGTGCTACTAATTTACTTGAAGTACAGTGAACAGAGTTAAACTAGAATGCCATTATCAAACTTGAAATGTAGTGACAGAACTGAACTAAATGCAATCAATCTTCGGGGTGTTATAACTAAATTAACATGCAGATAGTCTATGGAATTCTACAGCCCATCTCGTTCAATATGAATGATATTTTGGAAGAGTTTGTAAAAACAAGTCTGGCTGTATTATTCAATGCAATTGAACATAAACATAATATTTGAAAGCAAATACAACTAAGATCTAAGATACCACAACTGTTTCTTATTCATTTTTAATGATGTTTTGGAAGAGTTTGTAGGAGTAAGACCGGCTATGACACTTAGTGTAAACAAGCATAAATCATGAAATTCGAAAGGAAATGCAACTAAAATCTACAACACCACAGCTATGCCTTATTAATCGTGATGATATTTTGGAAGAGTTTATAAGAGTAAGTCTAGCTGTGATGATTAGTGTAAACAAGTATGAAACATAAACTTCAGAAACTTGCTTAAGCTAGAAATGAAAAATGAGACTAAAATACTTATCTAAACCGTATGAACAAAGTTGCTCAGGTAGCAGGGGCCCTCTACCACCGGAGTAGCACGCAAAATCTACTTCAAGATTGAATCAGCGCTTTCAATAAAATGATGCTTCTTTCATTAAAAGAGAAATTACTTTAAAACAGAGTGTTTTCGGACTTCTGAAATCTAGCAGTCAAACACAAAATATAACCTTGTCCCTCGGTTTCCCGAGCCATATTTATAACAAAATTACATAACTGTCTTGAGATAACCTAGGGATAATTGTATTTCCAAATTAAAATCAAAGTAAAACTCTGATGGTGGTCTCGTAATATGATTAAGGACATCTGGAATGTCCTTGTCCTATTAGGAGTCTATCTCCTAGTTTGAGTTCCCACGTGCATAACCACCTACAGAATTCCGTTCAAACTTCGCGGAGAGCAAAAAATGATGAGGGAATGATGTGGAATACGACCATATGTGTTTTTCTCTGAGATGACACTTGGAACCTGCGTAGACATGAAGACAGCTGCAGAATCGACAACTAGCTACAGAATGTCTGCATTCTGTAGCTAGATCTAGTTCAAAAAGTACTACAATGAAAAAATCATAAAAACATAGCAAGTTAGTCATGATATACATTCTTAAAGCAATTTTAATTAATTCTATTGATCATTTGAGCCTGTAATTAATAATGGACAAAGGAAATGGAGTGGAATGTGGTGGAAGAAAGAACATCTTTGGAGCTCAACAGTGTACATTCAGTGATAGTCTTGAATGGTACTCTTTTGAACGAAAGGTGCATGTTAATATTCGAACCCCTTGTATATCTTTGACGGTGCAACGCAAACAAAAGGAATCCTCCCCGAGATTGATTATCAAGCAAATTATATATTTCCATGTAGGCAAAGTAGCACCATTTTCAACTACGGTCTTAAAACCATTGTAATGCTACCACACATAGACTTTTCCATTGTTTATTTAACCTCACCATTATAAAATGATGACCACCATATGGACATCTACCATAGGCTCCACATGAACCATTAATAAAACCTTCAGGTAAATGTGCAACATTCTTTAAACTGGTTTGGAAGATGATGATATCGTTCATTTTCATTGGTGCAAACTAGTATGTTTCCACGACTCAGCGACCTGGTCGCGTAGTCGCATGGTCAGGGAGTCACATCCCAGTCATATTTTCATGCTCTGCAACCTAGCGACTTGGTCTCATGGTCGCGTGATCACGTTTTGGGTCACTTTGCATGTTCTGCGACCTAGCGACCTGGTCGCACAGTCGCAAGGTCGGGTGGTCGCATCTGCTGGCAGACTCACATGTTTGCAACTCTGTGACTCGAGGGGTTGTAGAGGCTTATCTTAGGGATGGTCGTGTTTGGTATCGCTGCCCTTTCTTTTTCTAGCCTGATCGGTAGGATCATTATCCAGGTGACACCCAACTCACAAAGCTGCTCTTTCTCGCCTTACTAGTTTGGAACTGCGTCTTCCACATCAGGCGGCTTGCTTCTGGTTCAAAGATCTTCCAATTAGAGTGTTATTTGAGTCACATTCAAACCCACGCATGACACCTAAACAACGTGGCCTCGCTCTGCATGCCCAAGATTTGTTTAAAAAGGAACTGATGAAGCAATATCCCCCGAAAACCATTTTCTTGACTGTTATGTATAGGTCGAGCTGAGAGTAGCATCGATTTCCTTTTCGATAGCTACGTGAGATACGCTCTCTTATTTTCACCCTACAAATTTAACGAGAGGATTCTCAATGCATTTTCCCTATATTCCGCTTTCATGGTAAGCTCCTCCTTCCATCATGAGCCTGCGATCAAATACATATTACCAAGGAGCTCGCAGTCTCACCTATCATTTTCTCGGTTGTGCATTTTGGTTCTGTCTTCGATAAACCCGCATTCTCTATTGTGCAAGCCTATATATATCTGGCATTTTCTTCTTGACATGGCCTGAAGTCGCTGCATGCCGAGATGCCGCGGATGTGTCGCGTGCCAAAATCTCCTAGGTTTACGTGGGGAAGATTTCGAGAAACACCGTGGTTTGAACGTAAGAGTCTAGGGCCTCTGTCAACAATTCTAATGTGCTTAATGAAGGGAGATTTCGATTAGCAGAGTTCTCTCATCAACCTCTCAAGATATTTTCTACTCAACTGTCCCAATATTCCGACGATTAAAACCTAAAAATAATTGATTTATATCGTTGACCATATGCGTGTTTTAACCTGGTCGCCTCCTAAGGCTTAACGACATGTAGGCGTGTACTTTATAAACGTTTATTTGTGTTCATGCCACATTACAATCCTCTCTTTTGTTTTTATATATATTCCATAACAGCCAGCGTTCGAATTCCTTTGCAGTCAATGCCCCATGGCTTTCTCGCGTCATTGCCACTGTAATTGCGCTCGAAAACGTTTGCACCAGGGCCACTTTATGCATGTGATACTGAAATTTTATGGTTTCCGCTCCCTCGTTTGCGCGTAGCAACACAATTATCACTCATGCATGGCAGCATGCATTGGGTAGCCTGCGTCCATGTAATGCGGCAGGGAGAGTAGGGATTCACGCTATCCAGCTCACCGTGAACAAATATCAGAAGCTTTGACGGGGATTGAGACATGTGGAAGATCGTTATGGATGGAGGATGGCGTTGATTAAATGGCACTTATTATGGCATATGGCCATGTTATTTACGTTGCCCATGCCACAAAATTATCGTAAAATCTGTGTTTATAATTAGGAAATGATTTTACAACCATGGGGTCGCATGGTCGGAGAATTCCTTGGGTCACAACTTTCCATGGGCATATCTTTCTGCAACCTTGCGACCTGAGTAAACATGCGACTCTGCGACCATGGGTTGATGGGGTCATTGGGTTGCAAAAACCGCTAAGTCGCAGCCCTGGGTGATGTTTTATCTTTGCGACCTGGCGACCTAAAATTCCATGTTTAAAAGCAGCTTTTGACGACTATATATCCGCTCCAAATGTTTCATGATAGCTTGAAGCCCACCATTGGAATGTTTGGCTCCATGCAACGTGTCCATGTAGCTTTGTTCCACCGTCTCACATGGTTTGGAAACCATATAGAGTTCGCGCCTTAGTTTAATAATATAACGTTTATCATTTTCTCTTCCTCAGATTGTCAGCGCAAATGAATAAAAAATTTCATGCCAAGGCTGTGACCTAATAATATGAATCTTTCTTGCTTTGAAAAATCGAGATTTGAAATCTGCTACTCCGCAACTAAGCTGGGATGTCTTCTGAAAGTATTTGAAATGTGAGGTTGATGAAATTTGTGCGTGTGCCGATAATAACTGCTTTTCGTTGTTAACAAGTGAATGATTGGAATGCACGTCTCTTCGTCTGCACTATATTGAAGTCGAATTGCAACTAATTTAGCTGTTGTTTCAAATGACGATGTGCTGGAATGGATTCAAACTTAGCTACAAGACTTTAGATCTTAAGATTGATATTGGCGTTGAATAGATGTACAATTAAGACATTCTTTGTAATAAATGATCGCTGCTGATGTACATTCCGATTCAAGAACCATCTCCTTGACAAGTTTGTCATAATCATCGGATTTCTCCTTTGCAGATATTGCTTTATCTAGAATAGAAGGATTAATATTAAATTCAAACACTTTTGAACTCCCCTTGCCCAATAAAGCTTTCAGAGTATCTTTTTTTTTTAGGCCGCATTAGAGAAGGCAAGCCCTCAGATGGAACTAGTGATGTAAAATCTTTATCCAACTCCTCCTTGAGATTTCCATCATCATCCTTCTCTTTGGGTTTTTTTTTTGTTGAATCTTGTACAGTTTTCTTTTAGAAATTATCTCCTCCATAATTTCTTTTTTGAATTTATGCTTATTTTGTCTCCTTCTAAAATAGTAGCATTTTGGATTGTTTCTTGATCAGCACCCCCACCAAAATGCAGCTTCCTGGTAATTGCGTCATCATCATTATCATCTTCAAACAATCTCATCCTCAAGGTCGTCAAGAGTTGATAGAGCAACACCATGATGAGTAAGAATGCCATCTTCTCCATCTGATAAAGTGTATTTGTCCTTCTTAAGCATCAGTGACTGTCGCTCACGCTGGAATCTAATGATAGCCTTATCTGCATCTTCAAGAGCGTCATCATTTTCCCCAAACTGCCTGTCCAAGAAAACATTAGCTTTGCCACTTTGTTTGTATTCTTGTAAGAGAGTCTTCTTCCTCATGATTGACAATTCCCCTAACCATTGTGCTCTTGTTAGTTTGGGTTCCAATCTCTTTCTCCCAACGCGATGGCAATATTATTTGGTATATCATCTATGGGATCGCCTGCACATAACATTATAACACTAATTAGTTTACAGTTACCTTTTAGAGAACGATGCCCCTCAAATAATAAATATTAGACTATGAGCTCGGCAAAGTGCTAAAACAGAGTGCCTGGACAATCCATGATGCACGCGTTCTTAATTTAAATACACAAAAGTTTCCATTCGAATGTATGCATGGCGATCCTTCGCACATGGCGTGATTGCAACAACAGCATCTGATCATGATGGCGAGAAAAATCATGAGGGGTTGGGGATAGGTTGCTGGGATGTCACTGACTGCAGGTCCGGTGAAAGACCTTAACGACTAAGCGAGCAGAGGGGGACTTGAAATTTCGAATATACCCAAAATTTTGGGTGTTGTTGTAGCGGCTAAAACATAACCATACTCACCCAAGAGTAGCCAGCGCAACCATGCCTCCTTCTTCATTTTATAAGTGTTCCTAAAGGCATGGATCAAAGAAATAGGAGCCCTTGGGTAGTGACAAGAATCTCCCAAGGGAAACCAACGTAACCAAGCTTACTGGCCCATATCATAAATCTACAAGTGGTCATGCAACCCCTTGCTTATCATCCTCATTGACTCACCCCAATATGGAAGATGAGTGATTTGCTGCATAATCATGGTATCCTCCCTTTGTACAATACCATCTTCCCCAAACTAATGAATAAATTTGCACTCCATGAAATGTTGAAGTGCACCTCCAATGAGATCTCCTAATGAGATTCTCTTTTCACCAAAGGCCCTCCAAAACCACTGAAGTCTTGGATCTGCTGTAGGTAGAAGTTTCTCTTTGAGTTGTGAGATGCTCATTGAGAAAGGGTCATCTAGAAAGGAGAAAAGTTTTCTCATCTCAAGATGTCTACCATTTATCATCTTTACCTCCATTGCTTCATGAGTGAAGCTACCTTCAGAATGATCCATGAATGATGGGACCTCCTCATCTTCACAGCTACTAAGTGAAAGCGCTGTAGATCTGCATGATAATATAGGTGTTGTCTCAAAGAAAGGCACAACATTGATCTCATAACTAGTTATTGTACATAGGATTACGCTCATCCAATTTTCTGAAACTCTACACTTTAACTAAAAGGGTTAATTGTAGCCCAACAATGATGAACTGGGATAGTTCTTAACCTCCTCCTTGATTAGATGAAGGGTCCTCTACGCTGTGATATGTTGCTGCTTCAAATTAGCAATATGTTCTATCCCTTAGTTATGCATTGGCCCTGATGGCATGTCGCCAAAATTTTCAATAAGATCTACTGAAACAATAGGTGATGAATGTGTATGCATACCTTGGATCAAATGATATGTGGGAACCTCTTGACAGAACAAAAAAGTTCCTTCAACCGGGACAATAGTGCCTCCAACTGTCGGTAAGAGTGATGGATGCTCTTCTCCAAGTGTACCAACGCTGGAATCTTCCTCCTTTCCCTCATGCATCTCCTGAATCATGCATGGGAATCTATATGTCAAGAGCTCAAGACTATCTTGCAAAGATGCAAGTGTCTCTTCTCCGGATGCAAGTACTTCTGTAGCTAGTGGTGAATGTAGTGACTTCTTGTCTAGAGTGACAAGATTGACATCCTCCTCCTTAGAAAATGTCACTTTGTGACACGTCTATGGTTTTCTCTCATCAAATTCCTTCCTCAACTTGTGAAATAAGTTTGAATATTTAGTCACCTTTGCATGCTCCATGTGACCAAAACACCAATCATTGGCTTCATCTAAAAGATGAAGTGCTAAAATTTGAACAACCTCTTCTTCAACTACAGGATTTAGTCTGAAAAATGCATCTAACTCTCTCCTCCAAGCCTTAACATTGCTTGAGGAGGATCCATCAAATGTAGGCAAATAGAATCTATTATGCCTCTTCCTTCTATTGCTACTATAGGATCCTCTTTTTTCTTTGATTTTGAAGAATTGATGGAGAGTTAGCTTCTCCTTGAATGCTCTAGACTGTGCTTTGTACTCTTCAAGATATAGACTGAGAGTCTCATGAGTCTCAGGTGTTCTTATTTCTTCATTTCTACACCTCTCACCTTCTCCAAAGAAAGTGGGCATAGTGGATCTATGAGGAGATTTATGATTCTCCAATTTTCTTGTTTGTTGATAGGAAGTGCTTGGTCCTTCCTTATCACAACTTCTTCTTGGATCTTCTTCCTGCCTTTCCTCTTTCATTTTATTGACCTCCTTGGGGAGATCTTGCATAGATATACAAAAATGAGTGGCAGAATTTTCTTCCTCCATGATAGATCTCATCTATCTACTTCTTATTTTGATGTAAAAGATGAAGTGTCCACAAGAAGAGCCAAAGGTCATGCTCTGATACCACTGTAATATCCCAAAAGGGGGAATGCAGTAATACTTAAACACAATATAAGAAATGCAGCAAGTTAAACAATAAATCTTAAGACAACATTAGAATTTACAGATAAGCTGAGCCATTTTATTATATGGATATGATTCAGTTACACAATGTACGAGAATATAAGGAGATCTAGCCAAAAATTTGGTCTAGAATCACCTAGAAAACATGCTACAATATGTACAACATAGCTTGAGAGGCATTGAAGCAAATACTGCATTGTCCCTTCAGAAAAATATGAACATATAGATACAGGCTGAAAAGGAAATGAATATCTACTCAAAACTGGAGCTTAGATGATGCCAAGATTCAAGATCTGGCCAAAGTGATGGATTCCCAAGATAACCTAGAAAGGATTTTCCAGATCTACAAATTTGGAAAATCACCTCCCTAGGATTTGATTCTTGATCTACTGGGAAATATATATCTGAAGCTAGATCTAAAAGATAGATGGCTGAAATATGTCACAAGATCAAATCTAAGCTTGAAGGGCTGATCCCTTCTTCAGATCTACAAGCTAGAATCTCTAGATCTAGCTTCTCAATCCTCTAATGATGATTGCAGCTGCTGCAACACAAATTCCAACAAAAACTGTGCTGTGAGGGAAAGAGAGGCCTTCTGCCTGCTGAAATATGCCGCAATAAACTCCAGGCTGATGGAAAGACTGATGGAAATGTGAGGGAATGATCCCTCCCATGATTACTAGCTGAAATGCTAGTAACTTCCTTCCTCCTTTTGGATCTGCAAAATGGACAGCGTAATTCCTGAAGGAAATACTATTGCTAGGAGGTCAATAAATTTTGGCCTAATGCCACATCTACAATGAAGCTCTGGGAAGCTGACCTTTAATCCCAAGGTGATAGGAATAAACCTACACTAGTTCTCTAGCTGAAGTACTGAAGACAACTTCCTCCTTCCAAATTGATCTTTAGAAATCTGCAATTTCTGAATATGGATGTTCTGTAGAAAGTAGGAAAAAGAGATGTGGCACTTAAAGCCTGATGTAGAATGAAGTAAAATACTCTTTCTATAGCTACCCTAAGAAAGAGGTGGGATTTCCGACCAGGAACACCCTGTGCTAAACAACACTTGCAATCTCTGCTAAACATCCCGAGAAAGAAATGAAATGTCACATGAAAATTCCAGATCTGAAAAGATCTTTACATAAAGAATAATCAGCATGCCCTCATCCTTGCCTTCATATTATTTATATAATATTTGAGCCTTCCCGAGCCTTGGCCCTCATCTATACTGCGTAGTGTATGTGGATAATATCCTCTAAGTTTGACTGCGCTGTTTGACCAAATCAACCATCATGTCTAGGTGCAATGTACACCCTCTCCATTAAGTGTGATTTGTTTGCACATCATCCTCCATCACTTTATCATGAATGTATCATGATATTTTGTTTAACATCTTCAAGATATTAGTTGACTGAATCAACCTTCTGTTTGATCTCTTCAAGATCTTAGTTCATTGTTTCAACCTCCATGATCTATCTCCTTAATGAGACAGGTTCTCCAATTTCATTCACATTAGTAGCTGTTTAACTAACTTATTATGTAGATATAGGCTTAATTAATCCACATTCACACACACAAAAGTGGATATTTATTCATATTGAGGATTGTGGGTCCCTCCACCCTTTTATTTACTTAATTCATTAAGAAAATCAATGACTCTAATATTCCAAATATGATGTGGAAATTTGGGAATATTAAGGTCCCCACCGGAAAAATGTTGCTTGTCCTCAAGCAACTCCAAAAGTAGATGCAAAGCCATTTCCCCTCCAAATGGCATCCACATATGGAAGGCTTCCTCCATTTGCTGCAATGGGTTATGCATGTTTGGTTCCAAAGTTGTCTTTTAAAAAACATAAGGAGAGGGGCTACTCAAGTGTTGAGGACAACACTTTTTTGAAGGAGAGGGGCATGTTAGGTCCCTATATCAATAGTATAGCCCCTTATTATGTTAGTGTAGACCCCCTTATTGTTATTATTGTACCCTTGTAACCCCCATTTTGTTATTATTGTGCCCTTAAATTATTATTGTTAGGTCGGCTAGGATTACATTGTGGCCCACTAGGATTAGATTATGGCCCCATGGACTCCTATATATAGAAAGGAGGTTTTGTGAATTGTATCATCCAAGAATTGTTCATTTATGTAATGTATTGGAGGTTGCCCCCTCGAAGTGGCTTATTTCTAAGGCGTTCATATCTCTTTTCTTCTATTTTGGAGCTGGTTACACAACATTTGGTATCAGAGCTTTGGATTCTAGGGTTTCGCTGCTCCAAACAGGTCATCGTGGCATTTTCGCTATAAATTTTTTTCTACGAAGCTTCAGAAGCTGAAATTTTTAGGGTGCGAAGCTGAAATCTTTAGGAAGTTTGTATAAAAATTTCAGAGCTTGGTTCGCAATATTTTCGGAGATATGATCTGTGGAAGTTAGGTATTTTTTCAGGCTCCTAAACAGGTCATCGTGGCATTTGCGCTATAAAAAAATTTCTACGAAGGTTCAGAATCTGAAATTCATATGGTGCGAAGCTGAAATCCTGAAGAAAGTCGTCAAAAAATTTCAGATCTTGGTTCACAATATTTTTGGAGATATAATCTGTGGAAGGTAGTGCTTTTTCAGGCTCCTGAATTTCATCTCAAAGAGGTGATCGTGGGAAAAGTTCAATAACTCTCTCTCTGGGCATCGGATTGGAGTGCCGTAAAAAGTGGTTGCAAGTACACAGACCGCAGTTTCATGGCTATCAATTTCAGAGACGAAGGACAAAACAGTGACACGTGGAAAGCCGTACAAGTTCGATCTACTGAACCAGTCCAAAGTTGGGTCATTGTGGGAGATTGGAAATAACTTTGTCTTGGAGAATCCAAATCAGATCATATCTGTGGCATTTGAAAGACAGTTCAGAAGGCTACTACAGCAGTGAATTTCAGATATTGAAGATTCTCAATTACAGATATAATTCAATTTCAATACAGAGCTCCTAAAAAGCAAGTAAAAGGTGTGTATTTTTTTTTCCAATTGCATAAGTCTTGTTTGAAGAATCAAGTTGAATTGATTCCAAGGGAATATTGTAGAATAGATATCAGTATTGGATTCTAAAATGGCCCCTAAAAATAATTCAACTCCCATTAAGCCTTTAGAAGGCTCTACTGTGACTCATGAAGACGAAGAATGGCAACATGACATATCAAAATTACAAGAGCAAGTCCAACAAATTTCTCTCTCGCAAAAAACAACAAAAAATGAAATGGAAGTTTTGAAGAAAGGCATGGAAACTAAGATGGATGGTTTGAAGAAAGGCGTGGAAGCTAAGATGAATGGTTTGGAATCTAAGATGGATGGCATGGAAGTGGGCATGGAAGCTAAGATTGATGACATGGAATCTAAGATCGATGAAAACATGAAAGACAACATAGAAAACATGAAGAATGATCTAAAAGCATACATGGAAGGCTTGATGACAAGCTTAAAACAAGAAACGATTCCTAATGGCGGAAATATAGTAGAAGAACCTCATGATGAGAACAAAATAAATGTTAATCGTGATTTCATAACCTCTAATGTTGGCGGGAAGAACCACCATATTCCAAAAATGGATGTGAGGAAGTTTGATGGAAAGGATCCTGTAACATGGATACTACAGATGGAGCAATATTTTGATCTCCATAATGTGCAAAACACACAAAAGGTACGCATTGCAACTTTACATTTAGAACAAAATACATTTGTATGGTATCAATGGCTTTACTCCCGTAAAAAAATTGTCACTTGGTCAATTTTTACGGAGGAAATGATAGCACATTATGAGGATACAAAGAGCAACACCTTCTTTAGCCAATTGATAAATCTCAAACAAAAGGGTTCCAAACATTTGTTGAGGACTTCAAGTAGGAGATATAAAATGGCTGGCTTGATGGGAACAGTTGATCTCTTCCTAGGCACTTTAAAGGATAACATCCAACATGAAGTTCGTGTTTTTGAACCTGATTCATTGGAGAAGGCATTCAGGTTGGCAAGAAAAGTTGAATGTAAAATTATGGCGACAAGGAAGCCTACCACTCAATTCTATAAAGAAGGAAGTGTTGCTACGCCTAGATTTCCACAACCTACAAGGTTGACACCACAAAAATTGGAAGAAAAAAGAGCAAAAAGGCTTTGCTACAGTTGTGATAGCAAATACACCAAAGGTCATAAGTGTGCTGAAAAGAAATTATTTTACATAGATTGTGAAGAAGAAGAAGAAAATGAACAAGAAGAGGATACACACCAGGAACCAGCCATAGAAGAGGAAGAAATGAATCCGACCATATCATGTAATGCACTGGCAGGAATTACCACTCCTCAAACTCTCAAGATAGCGGGACAGATCAAGAAGAAAAAGGTAATAGTGTTGATTGATTCAGGTAGCACCCATAATTTTATTCATTGTAAGGTAGCCAAGGAATTAAATTGTTTCCTATACCCAACACCCGAATGTCAAGTGATGGTTGCAAATGGAGGAACTATAAATTGCTCTGGAAAATGCCATAATATCAAGCTAACCATGGGGGAATATGTATTGGCTAGTCCAATGCTTTCCATTCCTATGGGAGGTGCTGATGTTGTACTAGGAGTACAATGGTTACAATCTTTGGGGACGGTAGCTTTTAATTTTCAAGAACTTTTCTTGAAATTTTTTTCAGAAGGAAAAGAAGTCGAATTGTGAGGTATTGAAGGGAAGCCAGGAAGGATAATAAGCTCTAATGTCATGACAAAGCTTCTAAAGAAACAACAACGAGGTGTAATTGCACAATTATGCTCACTAGAAGTTCCAACATCAAAATCATCTATTTCTGCAGATCTCCAACAAGTCTTGGACAATCATTTCAAGGTGTTTGAAACTCCCAAAGGACTCCCACCTATTCGTGATCATGATCATGCTATTCATTTGATTCCAGGAAGTGTTCCTCCAAACATCAGGCCTTATAGATATACTTACTTCCAAAAGAGCGAAATTGAACGTATGATTGCAGAAATGTTAGAGGCGGGTATAATTCAACCTAGTCAAAGTTCTTTCTCTGCTCCTATAGTTTTGGTACACAAGAAGGATGGATCATGGCGAATGTGTCCGGATTATAGGGAGCTCAATAAGCTCACCATTAAAGACAAATTTCCCATTCCTGTGATTGGTGAATTATTGGATGAATTACATGGAGCAATTTATTTTACCAAGTTGGATCTTCGTTCAGGATATCATCAAATTAGAATGAAGACTGAAGATATTCCAAAAACAGCATTTCGAACTCATGAGGGTCATTATGAATTTTTGGTCATGCCTTTTGGCCTTACCAATGCACCTACTACATTTCAAGGGTTGATGAATTCCATTTTCAAACCCTTCCTTAGAAAATTTGTGCTAGTATTTTTTGATGATATACTAATCTACAACAGGTCTTGGAAGGATCATATTGAACATGTTGACAGGGTGCTCAAACTATTGCAGGAGAAACAATTATATGCAAAAAAATCCAAATGTTTCTTTGGAGTACAAGAGGTGGAATATTTGGTTCATATTGTATCTCACGAGGGTGTTAAAGTAGACCCTAACAAAATTAAAGCCATTAAGGAATGGAAAGTCCCCACAACCATAAAGCAGTTGCGAGGATTTCTTGGGTTAACAGAGTATTATCGCAAGTTTGTTAAGAATTATGGGAGAATAGCAACACCTCTAACAACATTATTGAAGAAAGATGCATTTTCATGGACTCCTGAAGCAACTAAGGCCTTTGAACATCTTAAAGAGGCAATGTGCCTAGCACCAGTCTTAGCTACGCCAGACTTCACAAAAACCTTTACTGTGGAATGTGATGCCTCAGGAAATGGAATTGGTGCAGTTTTAATGCAGGAAGGAAGACCCATTGCTTTTGAAAGTCGTCCAATCAAAGGAAAGTATTTACAAAAACCTATTTATGAGAAGGAAATGTTAGCAATATTGAATGCAATAAAGAAATGGCGAGCTTACCTAATGAGAAGACACTTCAAGGTAAAAACTGATCATGATAGTCTTAAACACTTTTTGGAACAAAGACTATCTTCAGAAGAGCAGCAAAAATGGGTCACAAAGATGTTGGGTTATGACTTTGAAATAATCTACAAAAAAGGAAAGCTTAATGTTGTTGCGGATGCACTCTCAAGAAATAATGAAGAGGTGGAAGCATTGCTTTGTGCCATTTCTATTATCCAACCAGATTGGATAACCGAAACAAGAGATGAATGGAAGAAGGTCACAAAGATGTTGGGTTATGACTTTGAAATAATCTACAAAAAAGGAAAGTTGAATGTTGTTGCAGATGCACTCTCAAGAAAGAATGAAGAGGTGGAAGCATTGCTTTGTGCCATTTCTATTATCCAACCAGATTGGATAGCTGAAGCAAGAGATGAATGGAAGAAGGACAAAGATGTATGGATACTCATTCAAAAGTTGCAGCAAGATCCTAGTACATCTGATACATTTAGTTGGAAAAATGATTCCTTATGGTACAAAGATAGCTTATATCTTTGTAAGAATTCCCAACTAAAACAAAAGATTCTTCTGGAATTGCACACTTCTCCTTTAGGAGGACACTCAGGATTTTTAAAAACTTACCACAGGGTGAAGAAAGAATTTTTTTGGGATGGCCTTAAATCTGATATTCGAAAGTTTGTGGTGGAATGTTTAGTTTGCCAGCAGAATAAAGTGGAAACAATTAAGACCCCGGGACTTCTACAACCTTTATCCATTCCAAGTCAACGTTGGGAGGAGATTTCAATGGATTTTATCACGGGTTTACCTAAGTCTGAAGGAAAGAGTGTCATCATGGTGGTAGTTGATAGACTTACCAAGTATGCACACTTTTGTGCATTATCTCATCCATTTAAAGCAAGTACGGTTGCTACTACATTTATGGACAGAATTCAAAAGCTACATGGAAGCCCAAGGGTTATTGTGAGCGACAGAGATCCCATTTTTACTGGAAATTTTTGGACAGAGTTACTTTCTTGTTTGGGTACTCAATTAGCTCATAGCTCATCTTATCATCCTCAATCTGATGGTCAAACTGAGATAGTAAATAAATGTTTGGAAGGATATCTTCGTTGTTTTGTATCTGATAAACAAACAAATGGGTCAAGTGGTTACCTCTTGCTGAATGGTGGTATAACACTTCCTTCCATACTGCAGCAAAAATGACCCCATTTATGGCACTTTATGGATATCATCCACCATCCATCACATCATCTTTAAGGGAAAATTCGAAGGTTCAAGCAGTGGAAGATCACATCGAGCATCGGCAAGAAGTTCTCCAACTCTTAAAGGATAACCTGAATTTGGCACAAAATCGAATGAAACAACAGGCAGATCAACATCGCAGCGAGAGAAGTTTTGATGTAGGAGATTAGGTATTTTTACGGCTACAACCATATAAACAAATGTCCCTCAAGCAAGCTAAGAAGGATAATAAATTATCGCCAAAGTACTATGGTCCTTGCAAGGTGTTGCAAAAGATTGGTACTATGGCATACAAATTGGAGCTTCCTGCTTCTTCGCGAGTACATCCAGTTTTCCATGTTTCATGCTTAAAGAAGGTTATAGGTGAAAATCTTCCAGTTCAAATAGTATTGCCAGAACTTGATGGGGAAGGGAAGATCATATTGGAACCTAAAGCAGTCATAGAAAAAAGAACTCGACAACTACGGAATCGATCAATTTCAGAGTATCTCATCAAGTGGAAGAACTTACCCACTGAAGATTCTACATGGGAGGATGAGAATTTTATACAGAAGCACCCGGAGCTACTCAAGTGTTGGGGACAACACTTTTTTTGAAGGAGAGGGGCATGTTAGGTCCCTATATCACTAGTATAGCCCCTTATTATTGTTAGTGTAAACCCCTTATTGTTATTTTTGTACCCTTGTAACCCCCATTTTGTTATTATTGTGCCCTTAAATTATTATTGTTAGGTCGGCTAGGATTACATTGTGGCCCACTAGGATTACATTATGGCCCCATGGACTCCT